>VMBQ01002208.1:29639-118269 GCA_007657795.1 Dreissena rostriformis
ATATACCGGAGGAACGGTAGACACGTTACAATGGTAATGATATTGAAGTAGTTGATAACTTTTACTATTTAGGCACGGTGTTGAATTATACTGGAAGTTTTTAATTAAACCAATAACATTTGGCTGGTAAAGCCCTTAAAGCATTGAATACAGTATTGTTTAAATGCAATGAATTTTACATAAAACCGAAAATATTTTGCCAGTTGTTGGACGGTTTTGTGGGTTCTATATTAAATTATGCTTCAGAAGTGTGGGGTTTCACGAAATCAAATAATATAGAACGCATACATTAAAAAATTTGCAAACGATTGCTACAGGTGAAAATAAATACATGTAATGTTGCTGTTTATGGAGAATTAGGTAGATATCTATTATATGAAAACAGGTTTGTTAAAAAAATTAAATATTGGTTTAAAGTTCTGAACAATGAAAATATCATAATGCAAACAAGTCTTGAGCGATTGTAATAAAGGTTATACAACCTGGGTCTCAAATGTCAATGTAAAATAATTTTGGATTTGGTTATGTATTTGAAAATCCAAACGTTGTACAGGTTAATAGTTTTATTAGCGAGATCAAATGTAGACTTGTCGACAATTTTAAACAAGAGTGGTACGGTAAAATGAATAATAGTACTGTAATAGATATGTATACAGTTTTTACAAGCTGTTTGGAATATGAAAAACATTTTTAGATTTACTTCCTAGACGTCTGCGAATATTTTTTGTAAGATTAAGAGTCTCTGCACATCCTTTGAGAATCCAAACTGGCAGATACGCCCCAAATAACATACCACTAAATGAACGTTATTGTTTATGTTGTAATGATGATTTAGACCATGAAAACCATTTTATATGTATATGCCGCTGTTGCACTGATTTAAGGAAAAAATATATAAGCCGTATATTTTATATAAACCCATCTGTTTATAAATTCCACAAGTTATTAGTTTCATGTGAAAAATCAGTAATTTCAAATGTATGTAAATATATATACAATTCTATATAATACTGTTTGATAAATTTTATTACCGCTTTGATATAATTTACGTATTCTTGCAATTGATTGTGTTTATTAATATTTGTATTCCTAAATGACCATTTATGTTATGTAATGTTATGTTGTTATACCTATTTAAGTGACCGAAAATATTATGTATATGTGTGTATGAAGACAATGTACTTATGTATAAGTCTGAATAAATTGTCTGTCTGTCTGTCTGTCTGTCTGTCTGTCTGTCTGTCTGTCTGTCTGTCTGTCTGTCTGTCTGTCTGATAAAGTTCTCATAGAACAATACATGCGTGAAACAAAAATAAAAATGTTCTTTTAATATATACACACACACACACACACACATATATATATATATAGTATACATGTTATTGTTCAAATTTACGTATTTTGTCGGTCGTACAGGCATCTAATATATATATATATATATGTTGGTTATTCGACAACAAACTATAACGTACACCAATTATTTCTTAAACAATTAATCTAATGTAAATAAACAATAGTATACAGCTCTTTCCATAACTGCTTCACACCAGATTTACCAAATACAGCTCATGTTCAATTATTGCTGATAATCAATTAAATAAACGAAGAAATAGCTTCACTTCTTCGTTTGAGGTAAAAGGATGTACTCATAAAGGTATATTCAGGTATTTGTCATTCAGTCGCGCATCTTTACCTGATCACGAACAAATACTCGCAACAAAACGCGACATTTTTTTTCTAGATACATGTAATGTATCTTTATTAGGCAGTTATCATTAAGATATTTTACTCAATCATTTATGTTGCATTTTCAGAAATAAAAGCTTATATATGTTTACACAATTAACTAAAGACAACAACAAAATGTACTTCTGCATCTGATGAATTACGAATGATACCATGTACTAAGCGTATGCAGCCTTATTAGTCACTACCAGCTTAAAACAATGCATGCGAAGCGACCACACCTTGCATCGCTAAAACGACAAAAAAAAAACAGATCAAGTGATTAATTATGAACAGTTTCAAACGATTTTTTACGTTGACAACGTTTAAACTAACATGTTTTCATCATNCGTTATCAGTAACTACCATATACGCCTCCACACGAATTGAAGATTGAAAGTTAAAAGTAAATTGACGTAAAAGTGAAAGTATTTTAATGACCACAATAGTCCCAACACGTATATCTGATGTTGAAAACATGTTATTATAAACATTGTCAACGTATAAAAAATAATCGTTTAAAACTGTTCATAATAAATCACTTATATGTTTCAGTTTCGTTTAATGCAATGTTTGGTCGCTTAGCACGCATTGTTTTATTCTGATAGTGACTAATTGGGCTTCATACGATTAGTCCATGGTATAATTCGTAATTCCTCAGATGCAGAATAACATTTTGTTATTGTCCGCGACACAGTTGATGATGAAGACTTGTTTCGTAGTTGCTTAAGACAGATCAATTTTGTGATGACAGCTGGTAATACGTTAGTTAATTGTGTGAACCTGTATTAGCTTTTTTTCCGAAAATGCAACATTAATGATTGAGTAAATACATCCTGATGATAACTGCCTAATAAAGATACATTATATGGGAAAAAAATCGCGCTTTGTTGCGAGTATTTGTTCGTGATGAGTTAAGATGCATGACTGCATGATAAATACCTGAATAGAATTTCATTGAGTACTTTATTTTACCTCCAACGAAAAGGTTAAGCTTTGTTTTTGTTAACTTAATTGATTACCAGCAATAATTGAACATGAGCTGTAATTGTTGAATCTGGCGGGAAGCAGTTATGGAAGGAGCTGTATTATATTGTTTATTTACATTTGATTTATTGTTATTTTATAATTGCAGTGTCTGCAATCACACATTTGTATTGTTTTTATACATTCATACCTTAAGGAATAGCATAATTGTTATGTCTACATTGTCGAAAAGATGTGTAATATAGATAAATGATGTCGAATATATTACTGTGAGTGTTATCTTGACGATAGCTTGGAACTGTACTTTTACGATAAATTATTAACTGTATCATTGTTACATATACGATAAATGATTAAATATATCATTGGAAGCCCATTTTATGGTGCTGATATAAATTCATACTGATATTTTTTTGCATTGTTACTCATAACATTGTGCTGATATGATTCTATTGGATTATTGAATATATTTTAGATAAACTTAAAAACGGGTCCGTACGATATGATAACTATAATGGAGTACATATTAATGGAAGTTTTCTAACATACCAATTTCAAACGACGGATTATTGTCACACAAAAAACAATATGAATGATTATGCAGTGTTTTGCTCCATCATTTATATTTAATCAATTGTATGCAAGTTTCATTTTCTTGTTTAATGCAATTCATGTTACGGCGGCCTATTTGTACTCTGCTTTAGTTTATTTATCTATGAATATTGTTTGGCTGGTTTGAATGTCGACAAAACGATAGCACGACAGCAATACGCGCCAATATGAATATAATGACATTTGTCGTTCATTCGTTTTGGCATGTTGACGGTTTAAAGGGTGACAAAACGACAATACGCAAATTTCTTTTCAGAAAAATCTCTTCAACAGGCTAAGAATTCTGGGGTGGCGAACAGATGATGTCGCTTTATGTTATCCTGTATACAAGTTATCACATGTGCTTTCGCTACGACAGTGCAAATATGTTTTGCAATACAGAGCAGGTATTTAAAACAAAGATTTTACTTTTACCAAATGCCTATATAATTAAGAACAAAAAGCCATACTATTCGTAGATATACAAAAACATTCATTTACGACATTTATGCCGAATTTACATTCGTCCATTTCAAGTATTAACGTTGAAGATTTTGGCAAAACAAAAACGCTTACAAACTTTTTTTTCATAATTTCAAGGTCGGATTGCTCGAAACGTAAACGGCAAATATGCTTAAAAATGTAAAGTTAAATGCAATGCATATTTCAAGCAACCTATTTATCAAACATTTTGAAAAAAACTTCAGAAATGTATACATCAAAAAACTAATATTCTTATATTTTAAAACTAAACTTTTCTTTTCTATCTTAATTCAGTTTTAACGGCTTTTCGCTGAATTGGCGACCAATTTGTTTTGCAACAGAGCCGCGATAAAACATATTGTACCTGAAGGCGTATTAGTTTGCAATGCACATACATTTTTTTCTGACAATATGAGCGATATATAAACCCTCTGTTATATAATTTGCTCTGACAATTTAATATTGACAGATTATGTCATCTATTTCTTTTGAAAAAAAAAACTTTTTAAAACGCATTATTGTGTCTTACGGCGTATATGACTGAGATCACGTTCGACCTCGGATTTTAGAGATAATTATGCAGCGGAAACATCAAATTTCAGGGAATGCAGGCTTACAAAAACGGTTTAATTTCAACCAATAATTGTTACATACATCTGGGGACCAAACGTTTCATTATGATTTATATAAGTTGCTCAAACATAGATAAGAATACATTTTCGACAAAAACATTTGCATGAAGAAAATAATAAACATGTTTACTAATTGCGTGTCATGTACAGAATGTTTTATTCGATCATATAATAAAATTACTGTTTTATTTGTATATACAAGTATGTATACACAAATAAAACAGTTATTTTATTATATGCTCTATAAATAGCAATGTGTAATATCCAATTAACCGGGCCAATGTCAATCAAAACGTACATATTGACTGTCCGGCTCCCTTTCAATAGTGTTCAATAAATTGTGAAAGTATGTTTATAAAGTAATTGTGCATGTTAATGTATTTTGAAATGTTATTCGTTCAGCTCTGTTTTTTAACAGGTCAAATTAATAACGGAAATGTCCCGATTTAAAGATAACGCATTATTCTCAAATGCTGGTTAATTTTGAATACGTTTTACTTGTAGTAACACGAACGCACATAACAATCAAAGCTAAACTCGACCCATAAAATGTGCTTGTAACAAAAGGGTGTTAGTATAGTAATAATCCACTAGACAATTTTATGCTTTTAATGTCCATGTATAAAATATGCAAAATACATATACAATATTGTGCAAAGTACATTAACACAAAAACTGCAAAATGTGAAAGCACTAGATTATTAACTGAAATTGCAATTCCAACTTGTGCACCTATGTTTATAAGAATTTAGCTCGACAAATAACATACAGAAAATAATATATGCTTAGTTTGTATGCATTTATGTTGCCTTGTGGGTAGTTATTAATAAACTTACAACTAAACAATCAATGCGTTTTAACATTGGTTAAGGTATTAATATATTCTTCAACCAAATTGATACGACATTTTTAAAACTAATATCACTATTTATGAATCACAGTTTTCAACGCTAAACCATTTGCAGTTTTAAACGAAATTATATAACAACACTGCACCATTAAAATACTGTACATGTATATGCAATGTATTTCCCTCGATAACCGTCATTTATCCAGGACGCTTTTTGTCGTTTGATACACTCCAAATATCGACAGCAAGGTGACGACGCCATTTGTTGTATGACCGCTGCCGCCAAACGGAAGTGACGACTGCGAGTGCTGGCAACCTTTGCAACTTGCGTCATAGTAACCGCTGTTCCAGGAGCTGTAACCCCAACCGCTCCTTCTGGCTAGACATGAAGGGGCGTGTTGCACTTCCGGTGCCGAACTCTGATAGGAAATGCTTCTAGAGAGTCCGCTGGTTCCCCAGGTACTCCCCCAATTGCTATTACCCCAGCTCATCGCGATAAATCAGCACTGACCCACGATATTATAACTTTAAGACCGCTGTGGTATTCTTTTATTTTATAATAGCTGTAAAAATAAACATAGATGTAAACAAAATATGATAATTCTTGTTTTGCTTTTAAGTACGCGAACGACGAACTGCCAGTTACAAACAAGGTTAAAATTAAAGTTAAAATAAGTTCATTTATATTCTGTTTTGAAAACGATTGCACTAAAGTTTTGTATGTTAAAGTGAATTTTGAGACCGAAAGACATTAATGTACAGGTTAAGTATGTAGATTTTTGCAAAATATCATTTTATCATATTGTGTATCAGTCTTACCTCTATTATAACCATTTATATTGCATTTTTTAATATTTTTGAAAACTTCCTGTGTTTATATAGTTGCGTTGCTGAGCGAATCAGCCACATAATTACGAAGTCGATCGAGGGGCATTTAAAAAGTATGCGAAAATATAAACAAGAAAACATAAGGGAAACGCGAACGTTGCTTTCATGGATAGTTTGTTTAACGCGTCTAAGTTATTTAGAAACCTGTCCTAACAAATCCAATATTACTTATTTGAATTCCATTTTATGTCCGTATTGAAAACATTGTTCCAGGTTTCTTAACAATGAATGTCAACTAATTCATAGATTAAAGAGCATTGTAACTGACATATCACTCAGCTATAGATCCGCTACTTTTATCCAAGATTGTTATCGCAAGAACTATATTTATCAAACTCACATTTGGTGTCATATATACATATACTAACCCACACGTTGTTCTGTATTCTTTTATTTTTTTAATGTTACATTTTTGCTCATATATGATGCATACATACAGATTGAAATGTTCATTACATTATAATTAATAATGTATAGTGACTCAAAATCCATTTAAATGACTGGGTAGTACAATCATAATTTAATAATACCAATATTAATTACTATCTCGCTTACATGTATGTACTATGTGTCATCTTAATAAAATACCAAAGTACACATGAATTGAAGTTCTTTCCGCTACGGTTGTTGAAAAGTGGTGCAGGATATAACATCAGCGGAGGATTTTTTCAACGTACGTGTATGTCTACTACATTTTAGACAGCCGTCTTTGTGACGAATTGTCAACAATTAGCACATTAAATGGCAACGCTCTCAGTCACTAATGATTTCATACAATCATCTAGGCAATCGTGCTCGCTTAATTTTCACAATTTGAATTTAAAGTTCATTTACCAATGGGATAATAGGGTGAATAATCTGCATACTGAATTCGACGGTTATATTCAAAGCGCACTGTCCGCATTGTATTGTACTAAAATTAAAGATAAACATTCTCTCAGGATACTTGACAAGTGGCGGGGTGTGTATTTTTCTGCTTAAAACTGGATTTTGACATTTGAAACTCCTCGACATTTCTTTGTGCACAATGGAAAAAAGTTGACACACCTTCCAATGTACAAATTACAGAATTAATCATCTGCATCACTATGGGTAATTAACATTGAGGCTATATATAGGCATTGTCGGGTTTGCGAATAAGTTTACATTTTAAATAGGGATTAGCTTGTATTTATTTATACATCTTGTTTATTAACTCAGCCGTTTTTAGCAATTTGAGTGCAGATTAAAATATGTGCTCGCGAACGCCGTTGTGACATGCGTCATACTCGGGGATCGAACGTGCAACGTTTCGATCTTAAACTAAATAATTTTGAGACTCATGTTTGAACGTTTGGCGAATAGGTTAAACGGTTAACCTATTGGTTATAATTAATTAAAATTGTATGCAATTGATTGTTCCTTAAATTTGGAAAATATTGACCTCAAGAGACTAAAAAACAAACGGATATTTATTCCATATGTTTTTGAGTATGTCTTTTTAATTTAAGACACTTTGAAAGAGACGTTTTTAGCAATAGATTCAATAGAATATGTTTGTTTTATTTGTTTATTTGGATGTTTGTTCTGTATTCAGATATCGCAATAACAATTTACAAATATTTCTCGAAGTTTATATTGTATCTATTTAACAAAGTGATTACGCTTTGTTATGACATGTGCGGCTAAACGTTCTACATATCCGTGTTTATTTATTGTATTTCTTACTATCAAGTCGTGGAAAAGAAATTTTACAATTGTATCACACATGACCTTATTGATTAATCTTCAATAAATATTCGACACTCAAAACGCTACTCACATTTACAACGCGCTTTTTGTATAAAGTACATCGCGGTCACGTAATATTGCCATGTGTGGCTTGAAGGTAAATGAGTATGCATTACAGATGAATGAGTATGCATTACAGATGAATGAGTATGCAATTCAAATGAATGAGTATGCATTTCAGATGAATGAGTATGCATTAAATATTAATGAGTATGCATTAAAGATGAATGAGAATGCATTAAAGATAAATGAATTGTAAGAGTCGTAATGTAATCCAAACCACGCAAGAAATAAAGAATAAAGTATTATACTAGTGCTTTAGAAGTGTTGTAACTGTTACGTCGCCTTAAATTGGCTTTCAAACAGATGTTGCGATTACTCCGGAGTGCCGTTTTTCGCTGTTATTTGTTATCTCATTAATTTTATTTGTCAATTTGTATATTTTTAAGGTTTCTAAATCACTTATTATAAATAATACCACGTCAAACAGTATTACATTCTTATTTTTTCTAGCATTATCGTATTTAACCTATTTACAGAAAATAGGAGCAGAACATTACAACGAGGACCACGTCCTATTTTAATTGAAAACACTTCTTGTGTTGTTGTTGTAGCTCCCACCACGCACATGAGTCATTTAAATAATAGTGCGGTCAAGTTTACAGTGCGATGTCAAATTGTTCAGTTAAATTGTTAATGTTTATTATTTGTAAAGCAGCTTTAACACAAGAAGTAAAGAGTTATTGAGATAGATTGCCTTTTTAATTGCAGACACAGATATATTTTTCCCGCTGTGAATTATGATATCAATGTTATTGATTGAGATTTATAGTTTTGTTTTTGTTTCTTTCACTTCAATATCAACATTATAGTATTATTCTCAATCATTCCCCAATCTATATATTATAAACCATCGCAATAAATGAGATTTTACTTTTTCCCATACATCATAACTGCACATCATCCATGAATTATTTAAATGCTGCATATAATACTCAAGAAACTGGTGTGTACACACAAACAATATGGACGAACGATACGAAATGACAAAAACCAACAACTAAATTTGGTTATAAAAAGTCGAAGAAACTAGTAAAAAACTATACAGTTAATAATATACTTCGTTCAGGTAGGTTTCCAATATGAATATGAAGATGCATCGTTACCGCTTTGAAAACAGACATTTGCTTTAATTTGTTAAACAGTCGTGAATAAGTTATGTTTTTTATTAAACTTGTTGTTGATATTCCTGCGTGGTTGGCCAGTTTCGAAAATGCACGTAGACGCGTGAGAAAGCAATATGATATGAATGGTCTTCGTGCATTGTTATTACATCGCGAAGAAGAGAAAGAAGACACGGAAGAATACTGATGCATGTTGGCGTATATGTAATACAACACGCTCTGTGAAAATACACTGTGTTGTCCTTTTCGTGATATTATAAGACAATGTAAAGATTAACCTAATTTTCACAATACGCGCATATGTAATATAAAACCCATGGCATGCAAAAATCCGTCGTTTTGTTGAAATTTGCTGAACAATATGTGTACGCAGAATAAAGCACGCCTTTTCTATATGTGGTGAGGCTTACAATGCTTTAAATGCCGGCAATATAATCAAATTCATCGAACAATTATGTTTCCCAAAATAAATTTCGCATTCATTTGAAAAAAATGTCACAACACTGGTCACATTTGTACGACGAAAGTGAGACGTAACGAGGGTGCACGTGAAAAATGAATTTGGTCACATCTTCAGTTCATGCCATTTGTTTGGCAACTAGTTGCGATAACAGTATGCTAATTACGGTCATGTAATATCTTACATTGTATGTACACTACTTATTACTGTATGATCACTTCCGCTTCCCATGACCTTTTGATATGTGTTTTATTACATGGTAAAGACTGAAGATGTACTATGTACAAGTCATAATAAATTTCTGTTCTGTTCTGATAAAAATGTGTTTTAACAAACCATTATGATCGAAATCAGCAAGATCATCGACTCCATAATCATTATTACTATGAATAGTTCCATTGTCAATGTATGAAGCTAGTTTTTTTTTCTTTAAATAAGAGGAATTATGTCAATATAGCACATTTCAGTGTTTTATCAGTGACCAAACAGTCAAACAAGATAAGTATGCTTACATAGGAAGCTCAACGTGTTAATGCATGAATAAGATTTAAGGATTTCTATAAATTGCTGTAAATACATTTTCATAACAAGAATAACATCAATATCTAACATGAATCAACTCAGCAAGTCTAAACCAGCCATCGAGTCAAATCACCCATCAGTGACAATATCACTCGTGTATACAGTATAAACGGAAATACAGAATGTCTATCAAAAAACACATTTAGTCACAAGGCAATGAATGAAAAAGGTATCACTCGTTGCAAACTGCGACCTACAACCCGCACACAGGCATGCTGAAATGAGTTAAATCGGTCACGGTTGAGAAGAGTATAATAAGTGCCCATATCAATTTACATAACAAGATAGATAGAATATAGATTTTTTTTTCAATTTACATAACATGATAGATAGAAGATAGAGGCATATTTTACTGCAGACTTGTACATTGTTCAAACAAATAAAATAATACAAATTACCTAGATATACAGGTTTACAAATATATCGTGTTTTTATACTGTCTCCACGCAAGTGTATTGGTACAAGCGAATAGTAAACGCATCATTTAAAGGTTCACGAACTGTTTCGACTTAAGGAATGTGTTTCCATGGTCTATTCTCCGATAAAATTGCTGGCTCAGAAAATAAAGCATTCTTCTATGTAGTAGAACATATTGGGTAGGTGTATATAAATGTCTTTATATCCTCACCCTTTACATTAGGGGATTTTTTTTAAAGAATACATGCCGATCAACACTCTCACGTCACGTACATGTATATCATAAACAATATTGTGGTCATATAGTTAGTGCTTCTCAGTCGAAACTTCCAGTCATCTGTTGCGATTACCGGAATTATCTGCATTCAATCAGAATAAAATACGTTTTTACCATAAATGGTTAAACTTAAAATGCCAAATATACCATTAAACTTTATTACAAAAGGCTTTAAAAAAATGTTTCCTAAATCTCATTTATCATTTTCCAGTGAAAATGTCACAACACTGATCACACTTATACGAGGAAAGGTGTGGCTTTTATGTTGGTCACCCAAGAGGGTGCTCGTGAATAATAAATGTGATCACCTCTACAGATAATGCCATTTGTATGAAACCTATGTTATAAATAAGGTGTGTGTTACAAGGAAACTATATTCATTAGCATTTAAAGCATGATCAACGGTTTCATCCTCAACATCAATGTCATTATCCTCATCATCGGAAGCATCATCAGTATCACAATCACAATCATAATCATTTTATTATAAAATTAATCCCCGGCTGTTTTAAAAACTTCATAAATTATAGTTGGAAATCTGATTTTTAGTTGGTCGCGTAAGCGGCCGACTTAATTTACAGAGCATATTTTGCAAATCAGTATGTGCTTAGAAGGCTTAGCTACGGTAAGAACCGCAACTCACTATGCTAGGAAGGATTACATCGCCTGTCTGCACTGCAGACGACAAATGCTTCTACTCTACTTCTGCAGTGAGTGTTTATACCAGCTTGTAAGACGACATTGGCCAGTCTAGTGTTTATCATTGAAATCTGTACATATTGGCTACTGTCTGGGAAAACGGGGCTTAATGCATGTCAAATAAGATAAGCCTGTGCACACTGATTAGCCTGTGCAATGCGCACAAGCTAATAAAGGACGACAGCAGCGAACAACTTCAGTGTCTTAAGCGCTTTGATTAAAATATGCTTTTAAATTGTACTTTACTACAAGTAAAATAAACGAAACAAAATGTCGCAAACACTTTGCTGTAAATATGAAGTCTGAATACATGATGGTTCTTGGGAAGATAAATTATATTAATATACCGATTGTAGATTCAATTTATTTTATACTATGGAAAACGAATACATTGATTTTGAAACATAAGTTCGATTTTAAAAGCTTTTAAATTACATTTGAAAGGTCAAAGCAATCTTATAATCAGGGTTGTCAAATTGCATTTCACATCAATCTGATATCTAAGTTCTCACGTATTTATAAAGGAGTTATTTTCAGTCCGTATAATAAATATAAAAAAAATGTCATCAGTGACAAAACCAGATTTTGCTCATGTGAACGCAAAAAACACCGAATGCAAAATCTCTGTATAAAAGGCAGCCAAATCTGAATACGCGCAACTTGTATAAACCTGACTCTGAGTCAAAATACACAGTCTTTGTGCTTACTACACCATCAGTGACAATATCATTCGTGTAATTTATGGAAATCCAAAATTAAAAAAAACTGTCACAAGGCGATAAATGTATATCGTCGCGTTTCCTGTGTTTACAAACTTCAACCTAGATACAGAACAAGAGCATGCCGGATGCAAGTCAAATCGGTCACGGTTGAGCAGAAATCTATAAATAATTGCATTTTTTATGTACATAACATGAATCGAATGTTTAACCCATAAATCGCAGTTGAACGCGCGCTGTCTCCACGCAAGAGTAGGCTTACAAGATGTTATTTGACGCGTTGTTTGAATGCACTTATTTGAAGTAAACTATTTTCAAAGTACATGTAACACAATTCTTACTGCCCGAATATTAAGCATCTTTCATCAAACTATTTTAAGAATTTAGACTATGAATACATTACTCATGTAACTGTTGTTTCCTATGAGGATTTACATCCTTCATTACACGAATCTTAATGTTTTACATAAGATCAACTTACAAAACCTGCATCATTTTAGATGGGCGTTATTTCTTAGTTCTCATTGTAATGATTACCGTTAACCGTTTGTGGAGATAACCGCTGCTGCGAGGTGTTTGGTATTTCCTTTATTCAAAATTTCATTAAAATAGTATGGTCATACTATGATCCAATATTTTCTGTAAACAACGCGTTTAAGACAAGTTCGGGCAATGTTCTGACTATGAATTTCAACCTTTTCCTCAACCAATACATACGTATGTCACCCCGTAACTAATTGTCATACTAAGGCTCGACACTTATTTCTAATAGAAGAAAAGGCTGGTTACCCGGCACCTGACAATCTTACCACCCAAAAACCATATAGATACATGTATATGTACATATTCTAGATGTTAGAACATCAGAATGTGTTGTATTCCGGCCATATAATATAATGGCGATATTTAAAATATAATTAGTATATCATTTATATTTGTTTTCGAGTTGAATTGTACTGAATGTATAATCACCTAGTCTTCGAACAGTGAACATTGTATATTAATAAACATGACACAAGCTATAGATTAAGGTTCTATACAACAATTTTGAGTATTTGTATGTGCTCTTTTAATTAAAAAAGAGCAACATATCATTTGACGGTTTTCATAGGCACGAGTACTTATTACTCGACTGACCAATTGGAATGCGTTATTTTGGGAAAATGACATCAATTGTTAGACATTTTCAAAATAGTTTGGAACAGATAGTGTTGTTTTTGCCATCTACCCGGAGAATACCTCAGTGACACTATATTAAAAAGCCGGATAACAAGTTTATAATTTTGAAATGCTAATAGCGTTGACCTCTGTCGAATTCCTTCAAGCTGCGATCACACACGTATTGTAGTTTTTGTAGTTGCCATTACAATTTTGAGTCAGTTATCACTGTATTATCAAACATAATACGCTAAACAATTTCGTTATACGGCATGCTGTCAATACTAAAACGGAAGAACATTTTGTTTTAATTTATAAGCCCAATTAATAAGTATATGCAGCCTGTATAGTAAGGTGAGCGATGCGACCTTTCGATTTTCTTGGCTAGTAAAGACCAGTACAATTATCGTTGATGTAGGCATTTATCCCAAAAGTCAATTGAGATGCATTCT
This sequence comes from Dreissena rostriformis, assembly GCA_007657795.1. Classification (NCBI taxonomy): domain Eukaryota; kingdom Metazoa; phylum Mollusca; class Bivalvia; order Myida; family Dreissenidae; genus Dreissena; species Dreissena rostriformis. Next base: position 43,514 of record VMBQ01002208.1, read on the forward strand.
TTTTTTCTCCGTCAACAGATTATTCACAGTTTTCGTACTTTTAAAAAATTGTCATTATGTGTTTTTACTCACAACACAACAATACTATGTTTCGAAGAGTTTAAAATACTTGTAAACCAAGAAAAACGTTTGATTAAAACTTGCCCTCATCGTGGTTTGAACCCAGGACCTTCGGATGCAAAAACTACTCGCTCCTACTGGACCATTCAGGCCTTTGAGGTTCACTGCGTATTTTTAAAGAAGCGTAAGCAATTCGCGTATTTGACAAATAATTGCTGAAAAGAGTTACACACGCTTTATTGTTTTACCGATTTCGATTGACGAGTGTCCATTAACGTAATGTTAGTTGTAACTTGTTTCTTAGCCACGACTGTTATTTCGTTTGTTTGAATAAAATGCACATATCTTTTTCGAATCCAGGACACTTGTTTCATAGGCAAAACTGTGAGCAAGTCCCGTTTAACTATCGATATAACATGTGAGTTTATTGTTATTCGTTCTTCGCTGTTCTATTTCTTTTAGTTTTGGAAATACGTGTCAATACGTATTGCCTATAAGATCTTGGTAAACAGTTTACTACAATGAATCAAACTATAAAAAGTAATCAAAGCGAAGAATCTTATACGATTCAATGAAAAGGTATATAAATATTAATTGTTGTAACGTACACTGCAGAAAAAATGGAAACCAAATTTTCTAAAAATAAAAACAGATAAAGAAACTGATGTGTTTCTTAAAATAGGATATATTTTATCTGAACACAGTTTTCATATGAGACACAAACAGTGTAATCATTCTTCTGAGGAAATTTAGAAAACAAATTGAAAAATCAGATCAAATTCAATCAAAAGCTATATTAAGATTAATTTGCGTTGTAACGTTCGTTGTATACAACCTTAAACCAAAGTTTCTAAATATAACATATTTAAGAAAAGTTTTTGTTTCTTTAAATATGGTATATGTCATCTGAACACATTTTGTAATATGAAACACAAAATATGAAATCATTTTCCTGGGAAAATGTAGAAAACAAAGTGAATTAACTAATAAGATTCAATGAAAGCTATATTAAGATTTAGTCGCATGGTAATGTTCGTTGTTTACAACCTTGAACGCATCCTTTGACTTCTTTGCAAGTATGATGATGACACATTCAGTCGTTCAATATCTGATCTATCCTTGAATAGGGAAATAGGGTAGGTTTATTGGCAATTATCGTTTAACTAGGTCATTTTAATCATTGCTATTTTCGTCGGCCTCCGGGATAATTTCAATGTAAACAACCTTGAAGATTATAGCCGCACAAAAAACATATGTATGTGTGTGCTGTCGATAATTATCAGTAAATTTACTACGCAGATTATTTTATTTCACTGAGAATTCTCGCAATGACCTGTTTTGGGTTTACCAAAAGCGCGAGTTTATTTTGGCACTTTCCCTTTCCAACTGTATATAAACCATCGGCAGACACAATTGTAGAACACTAAAATTTAATACACAACCGTGCAGACTAAAATTCAAAGATAGTGTTTTTGCAAGTTTGCTTTGCTGCACAAGTATTTGTTCGGATAATTGTATTGAAATTTTGTAATAAATATTTAAGATAATTGTTGAATATTCAACTTCTATGATTAAAGTCGAGTTCACAACTTAACGCTGCATGTTACGGAGCCAATAGACTGTCGTTATAACTTGGACAAGGTAATATTGATTATACTTTTATTATTTAATATGTTAACTTATATTATAATATGTTTAATAAAATAAATAATTAACTCTATTCCTATTTCGGTGCCATATACGCCGAACAAAAAAAAATATATTTTTTTATGTACCACTAAACGAAACCCTGCGACCTGAATTGTGCCCTGAGATCGATAGGAATCAGGTTCAATACATAAACATAGCTCATAAACATTGTTGATAAAGTGCTTATTTTTCTTTAAAAGCAATTTTCTTTATTTGTTTATAATAGTTACTTAGTAATAGCATTGTATATGCACGAGTTTATTCTGTTTTAACAATACAATGTAATTTATGTTTGCAGGTTTAAAAAAAGAAGCGCATCCAGTGATCTTAGGAAAACCGGAAACTGGTTCTAGCTTTAAGGAATCACAATGAGTTGGGGTAACAGCAATTGCGAAAACAGCTGGGGAAACAGCTCATGGGGAAACAGTGGCTCGGGAAACAGCGGCTCGGGAAACAGCGGTTGGGGCAACAGCAATTGGGGAAACAGCTGGGGAAACAGCGGCTGGGGCGGAAGTTCCTCTTCCGGAAATACAAAGGAAGCCGAAGGAACACACAGGTCCGACTGCATAGCCAGTTCTAGCGGCTGGGGAAGCAGCGGATGGAATAGCTCATGTTATCAGTCAAACTGTTCCGGTTGCAATCATGCACGTGCAGCGGCGCCGTGGGGCGGAAGTAAGTAAAATGGCGTCTTAAAGCTGATTGGAGCCATCGGAGTTGGTCATAAGGCAAAGAAAAGGGGTCTCTGGAACTGATACCCCGCGACGTGAAAACTTTAAGTATGATCTGTTAGCGATGAGATTCTCATTCTGACTGATTGTCGCGCATCTGAAAATATGTGTGACTCTCGCGATTGTGTACGCGCATGGATGGAAACCGGAAATGCTCTTCGCTGTTTCGAGTGATTTTGCTTCCAACGATAGAGGTGTGACACGGAATCCCACATCACGCTTTGTTTCCAAATCGATGACAAAGGTCGAATTGGATTGCAAAAAAACAAACACGAAATGAAAAACATGATCTCACAAGCTAGACGAATAGATCAGTACAATAAAATACGTCAAACCATTGAACCATGATATATAAAAGATACCATTTGACGCGTAGGTCCTGGGTAAAACCTGTTTATATAATTTGATTATATATGAATTATTTCCCTATTATTTTATTGTAATATTTTTTGGTTGTGGAAAACAAGCTTGCAATTGTATCGTGCAATATTGAATGTAAACATGTACTTGAAATTTATTTAGTCACATTTGTCATATGGTATTTTTTGTTTATGTTTGTTTCCGTCTTCAAATTAATGCTTAAGAAATTATTTATAAGGGTTAACCGAACACATGGGTACTACTCGTGGACTTAAACACGTACATCTTTTATCTTGTTTACATAAACAAACACGGAGCGATCAATAAGATTACACAATTATTTAAACGAATTGATACATTAAAATCTGTAACGTTTGGAAAATATGTTAAAAGCCTTAATGTGTTTAGTTATAAAATGTTAACATCGGATTTAAATGAATAAAATTGTTAAAAATATAAAAACGGCCGTATATTAGTTTCACGAGTGAAATGCATATGTTTATTTAATGTATTATATATGTTTGTATATATTTGTCATTTCAAATGCAATATCTTCTGAGCAATATATATTTTTCAATTAAGCTAGTTGCTTTATCTATACACTTAACTATCTAGATGGTGGTAAATTTTCTCAAACTGTTATCAAGTTTACGATTATTATACATGTATTTGTTTATATTTTTACCGCTTTTTGTATATTTAGTTCACCCACAGCACAATCAAACCGCCATTTTTATATTTTGTTATTGGCTGATATACCAGAAAATAAAATAAAAAAGATGAATATGTCTTTATTTGATTATATTAAGGTTATATGGTTAATGAAACCTTATGTTTAATCACAAAAAAATAGTAAATTAAGCATAACCAAAATAATGACAACAAATAATACAGAAGAACGCAACATTGAAAAACCAACAACAGCAAACAAGTCAACAACATAAGTGAACATAATACGTATGGTTAAGTATTTGACCCCTCCCTATAAAAATGCTAAATTGTGTACACATGCTAGCGCACATTGCTCGTAAAGTCCCAGTCGAAATCCCAGTCACATTACAGCTATAGCTTCAGTCACATTTAAACTAAAGTCCCAGTCACGTTGCACCTTAAGTCCAAGCGACATTGCAGCTAAAGTCCCTGTTACCTTTTGGCTTAAGTCCCAGTCACATTGCAGCTCAAGTCATGGTCACATCTGGCCGATAAATGCACCTACTTGAAATCGTACGGTCATATTAAAATTGAGCTAGATAATGCAACAATAAATGACAATTTAATTATCTATTGAATGTTGGAATGAAGGAAAATACTTGAAAAGAACTTTGCGTTAAAACGTTGTCAAACATTTAACAAGTAGTTGGACGCTATGGTCAAACATACACAGTACAGTGCAGGGTTGGTAAAGGCTAGAGAAGAAAATAATGTCCGTACCCTCCACATGGTCCTTTTTGCATTTTGCTACCAATCAAGGGTCAATGTTTGCACCCCATTTAAGACAATGTGTGATCATTTTGAAATAGTGTAGCGGTACAAACATGAACGTTTGTTAAGTTTGGTGGTAACATCAGAAGTACAAGAGCTGTTTAAAGATTCGATAGTATAATATATAATCTAACAAAGATGTGTGCTCATTAATACAGGTTTTGTCCTGGTACGGATTATATGTTATGTCAGCGACAATACATGCAGAATGACCTAGCAGACATGTGTGAACCTTCAATTTAATATATGTGGTATTTACAAAGATACACAAACTTAAGGCTGAAAGTTGAAAAATTCTATTATGATGTTACTATTGAACACTAACTGTAATTGTATAGTAAACCGGAAGACATGCTGTAAGTTTCAGCTGAATATATGTTGAAGTCACATAAATATTACATTGCACGTCAAAATTAACACGATTTTTATTCTGCTGCTGATTGTAATGAAAGTTTATAATTGAATTCTGAACTATATGAAAATGATAATTTCCGTGTAAGCATCAGACGTAATGTATTGTGCGCATTTGATGTAACATATGAAGTCGATGTGTATCAAATGCTTACGCAGATATTGTTTAAAGTGTTTGTTTAACCTAACGTAATTGAAATTGAATGCCTTAAAATGTGCGCAATCATGTTGTGGACTACTTGTTCTTTAATTTCAGAAAATGAACTTAAACAGACAATGACAATTGCGTTATAAAATGTGAAACTGGGACACGCACAAACTTGATCAATATGATCCACCTTTTATGTATTTGTTTTGCAGAAAACCGACGAAAATAATCAAGGATTGATTTTTTATTACCTCGTTTTGTAGACCTTGATTTAGCATGCAGACTTTCCCATAATAAGATATTAACTGCTGAGTAAATATATGCACTATAAAATTGCATTGACCTTCATTTGAAATGAAGTCGTGTTGCGGCAGCTCATATATACAACACATGTTATATATATTTTTGTTTGTTGACCTATTTTCACAGCGCTTGCGCATGCTCGTCTATCTACCAATTGTCTACCGAAACTGAAACCGAAAAGTATATTTAAGTCGTAATCAACAATTGCAGTGTTCAAGGTTATACACGATAATATTTATTGTTTTTGTTTAAGATAGTTGCACAAAATATATCATATACACCTTTGCATGAACGAACGTATGATGCATCTATTAAAAAAATTCACGTGCTTTTGTATTTTGTTTTAAAATAGTATGTTTTTTTTTTAACTGTTAGTAAACTGTGTGGTACGATAAGAAAAATATTGGCACATGTTCTACAAGGTAACCAAATCCATGTATTGTCATATACTTAACTGAAACTTTTTGTTTTATTTTTCAAACAATATAGTTTCTCTTGTTTATGATAAATTACTTACTTTATATAAAAGCTGGGCATTCATGAACGCATGTAACTACCGGTAGTTATATTTTATACGCATACCGATAACGAGAAAACAATTATTGATTCGTTTGATTACTGCACGACACTAACATTCGGGTACCGGGTATTTGTAACGTTAAGAAACGCGATAACAACCTTTGCGTGTCGCTATTTTTATATTGACGTGTTTTGTTTGCATTTCAATTTGTTTGCACCTCTTCGTATACCAGCTGGGTCGATATTCAATTTTCATTGTTATGTTTTGCAGAAGATCATAGCGGACACTTTGCATATAAGGACCTGCATTTTTTCAGTTTAACTCAAGACCCATGACGGCAGTTGATCTTGGTTGAGTTAAAGGAATGCAATCATCATGCCATTAAAACCACGTACGTATAGGGCAATCAAGTGAGGACAGGCGTACGTATAGGACTATGAAGGTCTCTCATATGCCTACATAGTAAAAAATTGGTTTTGTCCAAATCATGTAGCAGCTACGCGCCCGAATCTGCATTGTCTTGTGTTGTCTTGTCTTGTCGCGTATGATCTCCTCCTGCAGTGCCTGTCTTATCTTGCCTTGTCTTTTGTTGTCTTGTCCGGTTTCGTCTTATCTTGTAATGCATTGCATATTCTTATCTTGCCTTGTATCATCTTTTCTTGCCTAGTATTTTTCTGTATTGTATTATCTCGACTTATCTTTTCGTGTAGTGCCTATACCTATCTTGCCTTGCCTTGCCTTGTCTTGTAAATTGTTTGTTGGTTGAGGACTAAGGTTTAAATTCGTAGTCAGATTCATAGTAGTCAGAGAATTGTCTGAACTTGTCTTAAACACGGTGATTAAATGAAATAGTGGGTCGTAGCATGACCATAATCTTTAACGAAAATCAAAACAAAAAGGGCAATACCAAACACCTCGCAGCAGCGGTTACCTCCACTTTTGTTTAACGGTAACCATTACGATAAGAACTTAGATGTAAAATCCGTGTAAAATGATGCAGATTTTGCTAGTTGATCTCATGTTATCCAGTTAGGTTCGCGTAATGAAAGATGTTAAGGATTATGGAAATAACAAATACTTATTCATAGTCGTAATTCTTAAAATAGTTTGATGGATAAGGGGCATGAACAGTAAGAATTGTATTCTTTTTAAAATAGTTTTAATTCAAAGCAGACCGCGTGCCTTTAAAAAAAGCGTTTAATAACCACAAATAACGTTACTGTTGTGAGGAGACAGTGCACTTTCAACTGCGATTTATGGGTGAAACTTTCCATTAATGTTATTGGTAACTATGTCATGTTTTTTTGCTCAGCCGTAACCGATTCGAATTGCATTCCACATGCTCATATGCTGTATCTTTGTTGGGGTTTGTAAACACAGGTAACGCGGTGGTTTAATGAATAATTAAAATATGCATAGCCTTGTGGCTGAATGGAGAATACTTTTTTCAATTTTGGATTTTCATATGTACACTAATGATATTGTCACTGATGGTTTAGTAAGCAAAGACTCGGCTTTTTGACTCAATGTCTGGTTTATACAAGTTGCACGTATTCAGATTTGGTTCAGATTTGGTTGCTCCTTATAAATAGAGTCTGCATACGTAATGTGTGTGCTCACATAAACAAAATGTTTTTTTTCTCACTAATAACATTTTTTCTTCTTCAATATACGGACTTATAATAACTCCTATTTGAATACGTGATACCTTAAACAGCAGATTACGTGAAATGTAATTTGAAAAGCCTGCTTATACGATTGCTTTTACCTTTTGATTGTAATTTAAAAGCCTTAAAAATGGAATTTGCGTTTTAAAATCAATGTTTTCCTATTCCAAAATATGAAATTAATTGTATCTACATTCGGTACATTAATAATTCATCTTCCAAAGAACGATTTTTGTGTGCCAAATACATATTCATTGCAAAATGTTTTTGGTTTGGAACCAAACGTTGCGACATTTTGTTTTGGGTTATTTTACTTGCAGAAAAGTAGAATTTAAAAGCATATCTTAAANGAATATCCATGTAACACACACGTTATTTATAAAATAGGTTTCATACAAATGGCATGAACTGATGACGTGATCAAATTATAGTTCAAGATCAAACTTTTTCGAGAAATACATGAAAGCCACAAATCCGTCGTACAAGTGGGACCAGTTTTGTGACATTTTCAACACGAAAATGAAAAATCACATTTAAGAAAAAAAATGCTTTCACACGATTTTTTATATTATAGTATAATGGCATATAAGTCATTTCATTTAAAGTGTGACCATTAATGGTAAAATATTTTATTTTGATTGAATACAGATAACTCCGGTAATCGCAACACATGACTGGTTCTTTTGACTTAGATGTACTAACAATAAAACCACAATATTGTTTATGGTATACGTGACGTGAAAGTGTTGATCTGCTTGTACTATTTACAAAAAATCCCCTTAGGTAGACTATAGATCAAAGTTATGAAGACATTTATATACACCTACCCAATATTTTCTACTACATAGAAGAATGCGTTATTTTCTGAGCCGGTAATTTTATTGGAGAAAAGACCATTGAAACAAATTCCCTAAATAAAGACAGTTCGCGTGCTTTTAGATAATGCGTTTACTAAGCCAGTGGAGACACAGCGTATTTAAACACGATATATTTGTAAAACTTTCTAATCTAGTTTATTTATATTATTGTATGTGTTTGCACAATGCACAAGTCTGCAGTAAAATATGTATCTATCTTCCATCTATCATGTTTTGTGAATAGAAATGAAAACAATTTTATATATTTTCTATCTATCTTGTTATGTAAATTGATATGGGCACTTATGATGCTCTCTTCAACCGTGACCGATTTAACTCATTTCATCATGTCTTTGTGCGGTTTGTAGGTCGTAGTTTGCAAGGAGCGCAGATTTTTTTTATTCATTGCCTCGAGGACTCAATTGACTCAATGGGGTCTTTTGTTTGAAATTCTGTATTGAACGAGTGATATCGTCACTGATGTGCAAATTTACTCGATATCTGTTAAGACTAGCTGAGTTTATTCGTGTTTGATATTTTTTTCTCCTTATAAAGAAAATGTTTTTCCAATCATTTATAGAAATCCTTATATCTGATTCATGCATTAACATTTTGTGCTTCAAATGTTAGCACAGTTAGGTTTTTTAAATGCTTGTCAGTGATGACAAACAAAAAACTGCAATATCGACATAATTCCTCTGATACAAAGACAAAATTAGCTTCTTACATTAACAATGGAACTGTTCATAGAAATAAAGAAGATGGCGTCGATGATCTTGCTGATTTCGGTCGTAAAGGTATGCTTATAATACTTTTACCAGAACAGAACAGAAATGTATTATGACTTGTACATAGTACATCGTCAGTCTTAACCATGTAATAATAGACATATCAAAAGTTCATGTGAAGGGGAAGTGATCATACAGTAATAAGTAGTGTTCATACAATCTAAGATATTACATGACAGTTATTTGCACACACCAAAACGCAATAAGTTGCCAAACAAATTGCATAAATTGAAGATGTGACATATGCATTTTTACTTGCACCCTCTTTCGAGTCATAGAAATATACGTCTCCCCTTCGTCGTACAAATGTGACCAGTGTTATGTTTTTTTACAGATGAATGCACAATTTAGGTTTGGAAACTTAATTTTCCGATTCATATGATTATATTGTCGACAATGTTAGTATTGTAAGCGTCACCATTAATCGCGTAATCGTTTTTTTATTCTGCGTACACATATTATTCCACTGAATTCAACACGCGAAGGATTTGTGCATGTCTTTGGTGTTATATTTCATACGCGCATTTTGTGAAAATTAGGTTGGTCATTGCGTTGTCTAATACAATCACGAACAAGACAACATATTATATTCTCAAAGAGCGTGTTGTATTACAGATACCGGGTACTCAAAAGTCAAGAGGCATCATTATTTTTCCTTCTCGTCTCTCTCTTTTTCGCGAGGTCATAACAATGCACGAACAGTTTAGTATGCCTTAAACATCGTATTGCTTTGTCACGCGTCTACGTGCATTTTCGAAACCGGCCTACAACGCAGGAAAAACAACAACAAGTCGATAGAAACTCAACTTATTCACGACAGTTTTGCAAACTTAACTGCTTTCAAAACTGTTACGAATCATATCAAATTTGTAAACCTACATGAGCGCAGTATATAATTTACTGTAAATGTTTTAATAGCGTCATTGACTTTTTTTAATACAAAATTCAGTCGTTGTTTTTTTTTGTCATTTCGTATTGTTCTTCCATATAATTTGTATGCACAAATCGGTTACTTGGGTATAATATGAAGCCTTTAAATAATTCATAAATGTGCAGTTATGATGATGGGGAAAAGAAGCATATCATGTATTGCGATGGTGGGTAATATCTTGATCAGGGAATCACGATTGAGAAGAGTACTAATATGTAGAAATTGCAGTGAAAAAACAACAACACAACTATAAATCTAAATAAATAACATTGTTATCATAGTTCAAAGCAAGAAATAATCTAGCTGTTTCCACAATTAAAAAGGCAATCTATCTCAATTATATTTACTTCTTGTGTTTAAGCTGCTCAACAAATAACATATTGACAATTTAACTGAACAATTTGACATAGCACTGTAAACATGACCACAAACATATTTACATTCCTCGTGTGCGGAGGTGATTATTGGCCTTATTTATTCTCATAAAGAATAATATTTTCATGAAGAATTTGAGTCATTCACCTCGCAAGTATGCTCCCGTATACAGCGAATGGTTTCAAGTACGTTTACTTATGAATAAAACCAGGGGGAAGTCTACAATGATACTCTCGGTCAAAGCATCTCGCTATAACAACAACATCAGAAGTGTTTTTGATTAAAATAGGACTTGGTCTTTGTAATGCTCTGCTCATATTTTCTGTAAATAGGTTATAAACGATAATGCAAGAAAAGACGATCCTAATGCGAACCCATCAAAACTTATTTTAATATAATTGAGCCTCGCTCTGTGAAAAGGGGATGCAGTCCGCACGGGCCAATCAGGGAAGACACTTTCCGCCTAACAGAATTTTCGTAATTTCTAAGGTTTGGCAATTTAATTTCATTGCACAGACTTCCTTTAAACGTAAAAAAAAAAAAAAAAGCGGAAAGTATCGTCCCTGATTAGCCTGTGCGGACTGAACAGGCTAACCTGGGACGACACTTTACGCACATGCGTTAAACCCCCTTTTCTCATAGCGCGGCCCAATGAATGTATCTAAGGACCTTTGAAGTTTATGTAGACACTAGTATCTCTCACTGATGCATATGTGCATATTGTTCAAGCGTGCATTGTTAAAATTGAGTATATACCGAATGAGTATGCATTTCAGCTTGATTTAGTTGAAATTGTATTTTTCGCTCTGGTATCAAAATGTGTTATTGACTATGTGTGCTTGCATAGAAATATTAACTATAAAAACTTTATATTTAATATACAAACTAATATATACATTTCAAGTTGTCACGAGTATAAGAATGTTATACTGTTTGACGTGGGTTAAATAATATAAAGTAATTTTTAAACAACAACAATACAAAAATGAATCGTTGCATATGTGTGAGTGCCTCTTTAATGTGTCGTTTCATGTAATTTTTGTCTAGTGCACAATTATAATCGAAAATGAAATGTTTTATTTTACGAATTTATTAACTCATTCATCTTAAATGCATACTCATTCATGTTTAAGCCACACACACAGCAGTAAAACGTGACCTCGATGTACTTTATAAAATATAAGCGCGTTTTAAAGTACAAGCTTATTCGCAAAACCCGACCATGCCTTTATTTGGCAATAGCGTTAATTATCGATAGTTATGCAGATGATTAATTATGTACATTGTACATTAGAAGGTTTAGCAACCTAATTTCCGCTGTGCACAGAGAAATGTCGAGGAGTTTCAAATTCTAAAATCAAGTTTTAAGCATAAAAAAACACACCTCGCCTTGTCAGTATCTTGAGAAAGTGTTTATGTTTAATTTCAATACCATTATATGCGGATAGCGCGCTTTGAATATAACCGTCGAATTCAATATGCAGATTATTCACCATATTAACCCATTTGTAAATGAGCTTTACATTCAAATTGTGAAAATAGAGCGATCAAGATTTCCTAGATGATTGTATTAAATCATAATTGACTGCGAGCGTTGACATTTATTGTGCTTATTGTCGACAATTCGTCACAACAAGGGCTGTCTCAAACGTAGTAGAAATTCGTTGAATTAAAGGGAATGTAAACCACGAATGACGAAAAAAGAAAAGTTCTTAAATACTTTCTTTTTTTACAATTATTAGTTTACATTGATTAAAATATCACGACTGGTATATAACATTACTTGACAAAAGTTCATATTTTCAGTATATTCTGTTATAAAATTTCGCGATGTGAAATCGAATGTGTATCGCGAAAATAGGTGACATAACGATATATACACTATCAATAACGCAAGTAGATTGATTAGTTTATATATTAAATATATACAATTCACTACGCATGTACAATTTGCATTCCTGGGTTTACCACGTGACGATGATGATCAATCTACTTGCGTTACCGGTATTCATAGTTAACTGGTAGTTACCTGGTATGCATACCCAGTAAAAATAAATAAATACAAAAATAAAGTAAAAATTAAAAACAACTTTTTTCAAGTAATATAAGTTACACTGTTAGTAACTTATGGTGTATGGGATATACACCCTCAGTAATGTCATACTATACGAGAGCGAAGCTCGAGTATGGTATGACATTACTGAGGGTGTATATCCCATACACCATCAGTTACTAACAGTGTAATGATTATATTTCACCGACTACCTTTAAAGTATATAATATAATATATAATATATAATATAATATATAATATAATATATAATATAATATATAATATAATATATAATATANGCACTTGCAGTCGTCACTTCCGTTTGGCGTCAGCGGTCAAACAAAAATGGCGTCGTCCCCTTGCTGTCGATATTTGAAGTGAATCAGGCGACAAAAAGCGTCCAGGATAAATGACGGTTAACGAGAGAAATACACTGCATATACATGTACAGTATTTTTAATGGTGCAGTGTTGTTATGTAATGTCGTTTAAAACTGTAAATGGCGTCGTAGCGTGGAAAACTGTGATTCATAAGAAGTGATAATTATTAGCTTTAAAAATGTCGCATACATTTGTTTGTAAAATATAGTTATGCCGTTACCAATGTTAAAATGTATTGCTTGTTTAATTGTAGGGTTAATTATAACTACGCACACGGCTACACAAATGCATACAAAAAATTTATATTGTATATAATTTTCTGTATGTTATCTGTCGTGGCTAAACTCTTATAAACATAGGTGCACAATTTGAAACTGCATATTTCAGTTAATAATCTAGGGCTTTCACATTTTGCATTTGTTTATGTTTTTTTTTTTGTAAATAGTATACAAGGACATTAAAAGTATAAAATTTTCTGTTGGATTCTTTTATCATACAATCACACTTTTAACAAGCAAATGGTATGGGTCGAGTAAAGCTTTAACTGGTATGTGCGTACATGTTATTACGATTTAAAATTATTTAAGGTTAACCAGTCATTGAGAATATTGCGTTATCTTTAAATCGGGTAATTTCCGCTCTATTTAAAAAAAAGAGTAGAACAAAATAACGTTTTAAAATGAATAGCTGTGAAAATGTGGTTTGCATAATGTCGATAACAAATATATACATTATATCGTATACATGTATTCATTCACAAAAAATGTCTTTAAAACAGACATATTTCGTTTAAATAAATATTAAGATAGTGGTGCGTGGTGATGTTGTAGCGTGCTAGCTTTTGCAGGGGAGGCAGATTTTTGTTGATGTTATTATTCTCATTGTTAATTGCTTAAAACTATTTTACCCATTAGTTATGTCAGAAAACTCATTTAATGACATTTTTTAAAAATACAAAATCTCTAGACAAGTTCCTTTAAGTTATTAATTTAATTGAGACACCATCACCTGGTAGATAAAATGCAACTATAGATAATTCGCAATTGTTCGCAATAAAACGCAACCGCAATTTGAATATACATAAACATGCACAATAACTTTATACATGTAAGTTAATATATATAATATCATCATTTATTGAAAACACAATTTGACGAATTTTGTTCCCGGAAGCCGGGACACAAGCTCAACTGTCAATTTGTACGTTTGTATCGGCATTGGTCGAGTGAATTGGAAATTAGAATTGTATATTTATAGAGCGCTTATGTAGGCGAAATAAAATAGTATTTTGTTATACAATACAAAAACATTCTGTTCATGACACGCAATTAGTAATTATGTTAATTATTATCTTCTTGCAAGTGTTTTGTCGAACATGTATTCGTATCTATGTTTGAGCAACTTATATAAATCATGATGAAAAGTTTGGTCCCCAGAGGTATGCAACAATTATTGGTGGACATTAAAACATTTGTGTAAGCCTGTATCCTCTGAAGTTTGAATATATGCGTAATTGGGAATTTAATACGTCCGCTGCATAATTATCTCTAAAAACTGAAGTCGATACATCTTCTTTTTTTTCAAACGAAATAGATGACATAATATGTCAATATGAAATTGTCAATGCAACAGGGGGCCTACGCTTATATTGGAAGATAAAATGCATTGCGAACTAATCCGCCTTCAGATGCAAAATGTTTTATCACGGCTCTGTTTCAAAACAAATTAATGGGCGATCCAGCAAAAACACGTTAAAACTAAAGATGATAGATAATAATAAAAAAGAGTATAGTTGTAAATATGAGCACATGATTTATAATGTTAACATTTCTGAAGTTTTTTTAAAGTGTTTAATAAATAGGTTTCTTGACATATTATTTGCATTTAACTCTTAATTGTACGGGTTATATGCCTAATTTGTCGTTGAAGTTTTGAGCAATCGGGTCCTGAAAAGTTAAACAAGTTTTCAATCGTTTTTGTTTTGCCAAAACCTTCAAAGTTAATACTTGATATGGGCGAATGTTTGTTTCGCATAAATGTCGTAAATGTATACTCCCCTTTTTTAAATACAATCTACTAATAGTATGGCAATGTGTTGTCTATATGCATTTAGTAAAAGTACACTACTTTTTTAAAATACCAGCTCTGTATTGCAAAACATATTTGCACTGTGGTAGCGCAAGCACATGCGATAACTTTTTAGACAGGGTAACATAGAGCGACATCATCTGTTCGCCATCCCATAATTCTTAGCCTGTTGAAAAGATTTTTCTTTTGAAATTGATATGTTAGATAGCTTCCATAAATATGTACTCCATAATAATGATCCAATGTTACAATACCGTTTTTAAGTGTAACTTAAATCTATTAAATAATCCAGTAGAATTACATCAGCACACGTTAATGAGTAACACTGCAAGAAAATATTAGTATGAATTAATATCAGCACCATTAATTAAGCCTCTAATAAAAGAGTTAATTATTTATCGTATAAGTATAACTCAAAATAAAACAATCGTCAAGACATCACTCTCTTTATTATTGTCGACATCATTTTTATATATAAAATATGAGCACCTTTTCGACAATGTAGACATAACATGTATGCTATTCCTTAAGATATGCATGTTTACAACAACAAACAACTGTGTGATTGTAGACACTGAAATAATAAACAGAAAAACAATAAATCAAATGTAAATATATAACAAAATACAGCTCCTTCCATATCTGCTTCCCGCCAGATTGATTCACCAAATACAGCTCATGCTCAATTATTGCTGATGATTTATTAAGTTAACGAAACAATAGCTTAGCCTCTTCGTTGGAGGTAAAAGACAGTACTCAATAAACGTATATTCAGGTATTGGTCATGCAGTCGCGAATCTTTTCCTCATCACGAACAAATACTTGCAACAAAACGCGATATTGTTTCCAGATAATGCATCTTTATGAGGCAGTTATCATTTAGATATTTTACTCAATCTTTTCTGTTGGATATTCGGAAATAAAAAATCTTATAAGGGTTCTCACAATTAACTAACGTATTACCAGCTGTCATCACACAAGTGATCTGTATAAAGCAACTACGACACACGTCTTCATCGTAAACCTTGTCGCGGACAATAACAAAATGTTATTCTGCATCTGATGAATTACGAATGATACCATGGACTAATCGTATGCAGCCTTATTAGTCACTAGCAGATTAAAACAAGGCATGCGAAGCGACCAGACTTTGTATATATATATATATGATTGTCGATGTACTATAAGTCACTTTAATATAATAAACAACTACTACTACTATTCATATTTGCGCGTATAGCTGTCTTGCTATCGTTTAGTTGACCTTCAAACCAGCCAAATATTATTCAGAGATAAATAAACTAAAGCAGAGTACAATAGGCCGCCGTAAAATAAATTGCTTTAAAGAATAAAATGAACCTTGCAAAAAAATGATTTAATATAAAAAATGGGGGAAAACACTACATAATCATTCATATCTTGTTTTTTTTTGTGTGTAACAATAATCCGTCTTTTGAAATTGAAGTGTCAGATAACTTCCTTTAATATGTACTTCATTATAATTATCCAAGCTTACGGAGCCGTTTTTAAGTTTATCTAAAATATATTGAATAATCAAATAGAATCGAATCGGCACAAGTTTATGAGTAACAATGCAAGAACATATAAGTATGAATTTATATCAGCACCATTAAAAGAGCCTCCAATCAAAGATTTAATCATTTATCATTTAAGTTCAGCTCAACATGAAACAATTGTCAAGACAACACTCACTATATTATATTCGACATAATTTATATATATATAATTATAACTCATTGACATCCTTTTGAATATGTAGACATAACATGTATGCTTTTCCTTAAGGTATGCATGTATACACCACATGAAAATGTGTGATTGTAGACACTGGAATTATAAAATAACAATAAATCAAATGTATTTAACAATATAATTCAGCTCCTTCCATATCTGCTTCCCGCCAGATTGATTCAACAAAAACAGTTAATGCTCAATTATTTTGATAATCAATTAAGTTAACGAAACAATAGCTTAACCTCTTCGTTGGAGGTAAAAGACAGTACTCAATAAAGGTATATTCGGGTATTTGTCATGCAGTCGCGCATCTTTACCTCATCACGAACAAATACTTGCAACAGAACGCGATATTGTTTCCAGATAATGCATCTTTATGAGGCAGTTATCATTTAGATATTTTACTCAATCTTTTCTGTTGGATATTCGGATATGAAATCTTATTAGGGTTCTCACAATTAACTAACGTATTACCAGCTGTCATCACACAACTGATCTGTATAAAGCAACTACGACACACGTCTTCATCGTAAACCGTGTCGCGGACAATAACAAAATGTTATTCTGCATCTGATGAATTGCGAATGATACCATGTACTAATCGTATGCAGCCCCATTAGTCACTAGCAGATTAAAACAAGGCATGCGAAGCGACCAGACTTTGTTTATATTGATTGATTGATTGATTGATTGATTGATTGATTGATTGATTGTATTATTTTTGTAAATACCAATGATTGTCGATGTACTATAAGTGACTTTAATATAATAAACAACTACTACTACTATTCATATTTGCGCGTATAGCTGTCTTGCTATCGTTTAGTTGACCTTCAAACCAGCCAAACATTATTCAGAGATAAATAAACTAAAGCAGAGTACAATAGGCTATCGTAAAATAAATTGCATTAAAGAAGAAAATGAACCTTGCATAAAAATGATTAACTATAAATGATGGAGGAAAACACTACATAATCATTCATATCTTGTTTTTTGTTAAACAATAATCCGTCTTTTGAAATTGATATGTCAGATAACTTCCATTAATATGTACTTCATTATAAGTATCCAAGCTTACGGAGCCATTTTTAAGTTTATCTAAAATATATTGAATAATCAAATAGAATCGAATCAGCACAAGTTTATGAGTAACAATGCAAGAAAATATTAGTATTAATTTATATCAGCACCATTTAAAGAGCCTCCAATTAAAGATTAAATCATTTATTGTTTAAGTACAGCTCAAAATAAAACAAATCGTCAAGACAACACTCTCTATATTATATTCGACATAATATATATATAACTCATGGACATCCTTTGAAGATGTAGACATAACATGTATGCTTTTCCTTAAGGTATGCATGTATACACCAAATGAAAATGTGTTATTGACACTGAAATTATAAAATAACAATAAATCAAATATTAATAAACAATCTCATACAGCTCCTTCCATATCTGCTTCCCGCCAGATTGATTCACCAAATACAGCCCACGCTCAATAATTGCTGATAATCAATGAAGTTAACGAAACAATAGCTTAACCTCTTCGTTGGAGGAAAAAGACAGTACTCAATAAATGTATATTAATGTATTTGTCATGCAGTCGCGCATCTTTACCTCATGACGAACAAATACTTGCAACAAAACATGATTTTTTTTTTTTAGATAATGTATCTTTATGAGGCAGTTATCATTTATATATTTAACTCAATTTTTTTCTATTGGATATTCGGAAATAAAAATCTAACACGAGTTTACACAATTAACTCACGTATCACCAGCTGTTATTACCTATTTAGACAGTTGTGGTAATTTAAACACTTTCACTTTCACCTCAATTAAAGTTCATTCTTTTATTATTGTGAAGGCGTACGTGGGATTTCCTGATAATTTGATGATGTTAATAATAACGAGTTGCGGTTAGTCATAAATTTCATGATTAGAAAGTTATAACGATATACGATATGTAAACATATTGGCTATATCCCATTAAGTCGTTAAAAAGTGTAACAGCATGTCAAGTAAATATTTTTATCGCATGATAAACCATTTCGACTTTGTGAGTTGACAAACATGCAAATCTCATATCTTCATTCTTTGCAACCCACGTATATAATAGAATATCTCGACGTAAATTAAAAAAAAATCCATTAAAGACGTATATTGCGATGTTGCCTGTCTACAAAGGATATAGCGTCGTGAGGGAACAATGGCGTTTATAACAGGTGTTTAATAATCATATGTTTTATTACATCCATGCGGTTCCGTGAAGATGAACAGAGAAAAAAGATAGTCTTTGTAAGTATATATTTGAAAGAGAACATAACTTCTCCTTCATCAAGAAAACCACCGCGTCGCTGTATCAAATAAAAGGCAATTACTATGTTATAATAGTGGATACCAAAACTAATAATGAATAAAATTAAAACTCAGAAACATTATCAGGTGTGAAATTCTTATTAACGCCTGCTAATATTTTATTTAAGACAATGTACCAATTGCCTATATAATTCAGGACAATATATACAACGCGACTTAAACATGATAAATTCTTGGGTCAAGGCCTCAGAACGGTCAATGAGAATCATGTTTTTTTTAAACCGGTTGAATAACCCGTCGAATCTTATACTTAGCTCTGACTAAATCAGTAACACACATGTGTAAATAAAACAAAAATAACACCGAAGCATTGTTATTCAAAGCAACCATCAATAAAAAATAATGTTATGTCGAATTAATTACAATTTAATGGTTCAATATGAACAACAGCAACATAACACTTTCGAAGACACGATGAAATCATAAGAATAAAAATATAAACTTCTATTGTGTTCACTAGATTTGAGAAATTTGAACCTTATTGTACAAACCCTTGATCATCGTAATGCAACACGGGAAGACACCGCAATGCAGTGTTAAAAAAAACGTTTACATACCTTGGATGCATATTCAAGTGATAAAGTAACACAACACTCTATAATGTATACATCATCATAATTATCTATATACCATTCTTCCATTATATAGTTTGATGGCGTAGGACCTATTGTTTCCATGCACTATATAGCATAAGAGGGTCAAGACATTTGCGTAACTACATCCATTGATGGGGACGTGTTTATATACGCTTTCGATCCGATATTTAATACACGATATCTGTGTTTTTCCATCCCAGATGAAACTTCCTGATCTTGTATAATCCAGTGGCTTCGATTCGTACTGAGGAGAAAATTCACGATTACGCGGCCGTTTACTATCGTAACGGTTAAGGTTTTGCATGGAAAGAGATGTATGTGTCTTGCATAAAAATGTTATTATCGCACAACACTGCAATTGGGAAGGTTAGTTGGATGGAATCTAAAACGATTGTGTCTTCGTATTCGGAACATGGCAACGTCATAGGTAAAGCTTTTGCCATGTTTATCAAACGTTTTTGAGATAGAGTTTGGTTATTGTGGCTGCAGGACGATATGGACTATGCTTAATGTTGCAACCAACCTTTGTGTTACACAAAATATTGTTCAGATACAGTTACTGGTATGTACTATAGATATAGAAGGTGTAGAGTACACGACTCGACACAGATTGCGCCGCAGACATTATCAAAACAGCCTAATTTTACTATACATATCGACGGTTATGACACACTAAAGTATGGAGCAATTGATAGATAATCAAGAAGTATATAGTGTGGTAAGAAGTTTGCCACATAAACAATGACTAAAAAATAATTGTATTATATTAATTTTTTAAACACTTAGGGCGAGCACCAAGATTTGTTAGGGGACAAGCGTGAACAAAAAATGTACTGATACGCGGTCTGCAAATCAAAATCCGGTGTGATGGTAATTATGAAAGCATGTCTGGATTGAACTATTAAATGACTGGAAGGTCTACTTCGAATTTAAGGACTGAACGATTTGGGCGAAATATTCGAGTAAGCTTCACTGCTTTTGGAGGAACTACTCAAAGGAAATGGTAGACACCGGTTATTTACGTATTAAAAACGCGGTAGAGCTTTTACAATTTTGTTTCATGTCACTAATACCACGGGATCTATGCACGTTAGTCTAGATTTAGAATCTTCATAGAATTAATCAGCAAACAAATGAAAAAACTCGAGTGGAATTCCATCCGTGTTATACTTCCAACCATTACTTGTTATTACACATAATTGCTCGTTCGAACTTTGTTGAGCGTTGAATGCTTCAATAATTTACTAAACCTATAAGGAAAAGAACAGAGTAAGTTCAGTTGCAGATTCGTGTTTCCCTTGTTCTAGAGGAACTATGTGATATCGAAGCAGCTTATCTTCCACAAACAGTTGAATCCGTTCCGAAGGTTGCTTAATAGCTCAGCTCAGAAAATTGACAAATTGTAACGGCTTTACTAATGCTCAAATGTGCATCAGAACCATATTCCGGCGCCTATTGGACTTGTGACTGGAATGAAACCAAGTTGTAAACCTCACTTTAACGGTTTGTTTGTGGAATCAGAACTTTTTTGTTCGAGAGAGTTGTAATTTGTTTAATGCTAATCGTGATATACTTGTGTTTCATTTTCAATAGGCACGTTTAGAGGAAATAAAAAAGACACATTTGTGAATAGATCAACGCTGCAAAAACCTTTGTGCAAATATAACATGTTTTATATTGTATTAAAATTTACTAATAATTTTAAAATTTACCGAGACCTCAATTAAAAACTGCAAGCTGCCTGCATATCTTTATTTTAGTTCAGATATATTTTTCCAACGCTTGTATTTTTTACGAAGTCAAGAAACCTTCCATGATGCGCTGAGTGTACCACACTCTCAATTAAATGTTAATTTATCAACATTTGTGTCAAAATATGTATAAACATAATAAGCATTATATCATATTTTATGTATTTGAATGAAAGATGCAAAATGCAAAAATTCCGAGTTCCTGATCGATCGACTTTAGCGTCGTTTGTCTTTATCTTGAATTAATATTGAATTTTGGTACTAATTTAGGATTTAAGGCAGGCAGATATTGCACGATCATGTTTGCATACGCATGCAAGCGTATTGCATCTTCATCATAATTTTGTAGTATGAGCTTTTTAAACCACTTTATGACTCAACGGTCGCTTCCTGAGATGCATTACGATGATCTGGGTTTGTACTACCTGGTACTTCTTTGTTAAATCTGGTTAAATCTTCCTAACAAGAAGAAGTTAAGTTGATATCCGTATTTTGTTCATTTCATCGTGCCGCAGAAAGTTGTTTTTCTGTTACTCTAGCGCATTTTAGACATTTGAGTACATAAATTGCAATAAAATCGTATTAAAATAGTTACTGTATTGTTTTGCTTTTTAATTCGAAAACAATGCGATGAGGTTAATTTAAATTTACACGTGTCTGTAAGCGATTTATTCTGGGCTAATTGAGAGGTTCGACGCGTCATTTAACCATTTTAAACACCCGATGTTTTGAAAACAACTAAAATTCTAGAAGTGTTAGCAAGAATATAGTTATATGTTTTCTAACCGTCAATTAAAAAACAACAACAGTGGCATACAGAAGCATCCATAGTGTTGGCAATACAGTACATTGTTTTTAATAAATGTGAATATCAAATGAACACATTTTTTTTAATTATATCTATAAGATATTTAACAATACTTAAAGCCGATGAAACAACATTGAGATTTTTCACAATATTAGTATACCATTAGATATACACCGAAAGTACTAAAGGATTAATTTTAAATGAAGGCAGCGACGTACATACGTCAATTACAACTGTACGGCAGAAGTGTATGATTTTATAGTGTACAAATATAAATTAAAGACGAACGTGTTACATTTTCTAATTAATTATACATGTAATAAACAGCCAGACGAATAAAATATATATTCAACTATATAACCATATTTCTGATAAAATGTGTAGCCATTTAAAGATTGAAATGCATTTGTTTTTACAATATTGCCATAAAATAAGCCATCATGAACAAGAGAGACAGAGAACTTTCTTCACCCTGTGTCCTCGGCTGCCTCTAAGGCACCATGGTGACTACAGAATACTATAGCATGATATCATGTTGTGTTTGGAGGTATATGAGGACAACTTCTGAGATTCATGGACAAAAAAACAATGTGTAAGCTGACAACTGTACCGAAAAACTAGAAATTTGGTAAAACAAGTACAGCCTAAAGTATCCAACAAGAATTTAAAAAATTAGATTGGTATGGTCATTACTAATAATATAATACTATAATAATGTTATTTTTCTTTTTTTTTTATTTCACTTTCCTGCAATAATTTACAAGTAATGTAAATGGCGAATATCTTTATCTTTAAATATGATGTTATTGGGAATAATATTCTCTGATTATATTTCATTCTTCAAAGACACAACGACATCAAAGGGCAAAAAAAATGGGTTTGAACTCACAAAAAAAAATGCACTTCCATGAAATCTTTACAATCAGCGAGCTTATCAAATGCAGTACCGCGGCTGATGAAACTAATTGACAATAAGGATGATTTTGGATTAAGCGAGACATCTATATTTCAAATATATTCAGTGGATGGTCTAATGGAAAACAACTCGTATATGTGTGATGGTGCAAACGTTCGGGCGCTATGGATGGATAGATGAATGACTTGATGGACTGATAATACATGCAAACATGCATGTAAGCATACTCAAAAACTGATATATTTTTCAATAATGAGTGTAAAAAAATCTTTGTCATTATAAATGTTTTAATAATAAGATCGTAATCTATATAAATGCTTATTGATGTGTTATGTATATTCCATTAATACTGTCGATTTCATACAGAAAATATAAGACTTCTATAGAGTTTGAACTCAAAACAAACATTTCGAGAAGATGATATCAAAACGAGATAACTCTACTTCAAATTCATTCAGTTAATGGTCAAAGGGAAATAATGTGTAACAGTGTGATTGTGCAAAGTTTAATGTTCGGTCACTGCAGAATGAAAGAATTGACGGACAGATGGACAAATGGCGGATGGGTGGACGGACGTGCGGACGAACATAAAGACAATATTGATAGTTGCATAGATAGGTGCATATACATTCATGCAGGCAAGCATGCTTACATACAGAGAGATACAAAAAGTGTTGAGGTTGATTTTAAATAATGAGATTTAAAAAATCTTCATTATCATAAAACATGTTTTAATAACAAGACTTTATTTTATTTAAATGCTTATTTATCTTTAATTAAAATTTAAATTTACTTTAATTAAAAAAAACATGTGTTTGAACGCACAACAAAACTTAAACTTTTGTGCAATCTAAGCAATCAGCGAGCTGAACAACATCGATATCGCAGCTGCTGACTCGAAGCGACAATAAAGATGCTTTTGGATAAAGCGTGACATAACTATTTCAAATGCATTCAAGTAATGGCCTAATTGAAAACAACGTGTAGTTTGTGATGGTGCAACAGTTTGGTCGCTTACAGATGGAAAGATTGATGAATTGATGGATTGATACATGCATCATACAGGCTTGCATATGTATGCCCGCATACTTACATACAGACAATTAAATACATTATTTTGGTTATTTTAAATAATGATGTAAATAAACCAGTATTTTCATGAAACAAGTTTTAATATGATTGTTGTATTCTATATAAATGTCTATGAATCTGCTATACACTTGACAGTAAATATTTTGGTTTTTAAATAATAAAAATAGTAACAAATAACCTCCGTGGGTTTTGAAATCACAACAAAAATTGCACTTAGAGCCTACTTGCAATCTTAACAATACGCGAGCCAAAGATCTGTTAATAAACATTGTTTTATAGACTTATTCATAGCTCTCTGCGCGAGCTAACCAACTGAGTAGTACTTCTTGAATGATTTGATCTTTTATGAGTACAAACGTACAGCTGAACGACCCGGAGGGTCAGTTGCTGGGAGTTGGACTATTGCAACCACCCCCCCCCCATATGCCTCAAAATCGTGTGTAAGGTAGTACATACCCGTTGCTTTTTGAGACCGTTTGAATTTTGAGTAAAGTACCGGTACGTCTTGAAAACCGTTCTTCCGGTTAGAGAAAGTCCTGCAATGTAAATAGAATTCGTCCGTTTGTGCAATGTTTTTATTAGTATTTTGTATGTTTCGGTTAACATTTATCGTATTGTAAAGCCAACAATAGAACACGTTATTTTCACTGACTGTCACTTGAATCAAATGGTCGTATGCATGTTTTTAAGATTCGGATAATTTAGAATTCGGACACTAGAGGTTAAAAACCAGTCAATATATCATAGCACACGAAGAAACCAAACGTCATAATCATGCATTCAAAATATCAATTATTTGTTTACGAGTAAACGTCTATTACATTAAGCATGGATTCTGTCTCATGCAACAGAATAGCTCAGAATCCACCACTGCATCTTATTTGTTGACCTTGTAATCCCGAAATTTGGTTGATGGTGATGAATGTCAATACGATAGGTTGTCGGCTGATTCGGCCCCAAGCTTATTCGGCCCCGTTTTTTTTCAGGCTCATTGGGCCCCAATTTCAGGCTCATTCTGCCCAAGTACCAGGCTTATTCCGCCCCATTTTTAATTTGAATAAATCGTTGAAAATATGTTGGTCGATACTCTTTAAAACTATGGAATATTGTTTATTACAGTATAATATTGTCTTTATTGAAGATTATTCCATTTGAATAAAAAATCTTTTGTCTTTTGCTTCAGGTATGTCGTCATCGAAATGAGACATGATTATAGACTAGATAATTTAAGAGTCTGAGACGGCTTTGAAAATAAAACAAACTATACATTTATTTCTATTACATATATTTGGATAACTTTAAAGTAATAACAATAAGGAATACACATGTCTTAACAATACTATACAGTATCGTATTTACTACACATTCATTGTTCATTTTATTAATTAGTTCAATTACATCATAATCATAATCATCATCATCATTCATCATCATAATAATCGTCAGCATCATAATAATCATCATCATATCACCATTATAATTATCGTCATTACACCATAATCATCATCATTATAATCGTCAGCATCATAATAATCATCATCATAATAATAATCATCATCATTCTCATCATCATTACATTTTTATTTCTATAGATAGATAGACGCCATTGTCTAGCACACCCACACCTATGCCAGGTTTTATGATCTTTATAAGCAATATAATAAATTATTTAACAAACAAACCAACAAACTTATTAAACATATCAACCAAGTACTCATCATTAACACATTTATTCACTTATAATCAAGAGAAAATGCCAATCTTAAACCGCTGTAATGAATTAAGTTTTAACGAAAAAGGTGTAATAAAATCAAAGACCTATACAGGTGTTCGAATAAAATATAGGGCCGAATAAGACTGGTCGATTTGGGGCCGAATCAGCCTGAAATTTCGGTCTGGGCCGAAAGAGCTTGGGGCAGAATCAGCCTGCTACCATATGTTACATATCAATATGAATTTCACATATATTGAGCATTACATGACAATGATATACCGGCACTGTGTTTAGATTGTGCCACTTTTCATGTTAAAATTAAAAATCAACGCTCGCAATCATTGTTATGTTTGTAAACAATCTCTTTCAGAATGAGTCTGTGGTCCTGACATGACATGACTGAGCATGAATCCACTAGCTAGGTGTCAACACAGCTGTCTTGTGTCATATGTGGTAATTTTTGTTAATACAAGTTAGTTGTATAATTTCTGTTCACTTACACAGGTTAGCACAATACTTCTATCATATGTAATTAAAATGTATTTAGTTGACTATGTTTGTCCTGTGATGCCCTGGTAACAACACATGGTAATAAGCAATGAGTCAAGGGACTGTGATGCTTAAAATTTAAGATTTAGCGCCTAAGATTTTGCTCCTAAGGACCTTTGTTAAATTGAGCACTGTTGAAGGCAAAAGTTGTTTATCAATATTTTATTTGATGTTATAATGTAATTATTTTAGATTCTTTTAAATAGTGTAAGTTTTGCAGTAAATAAATTATAATTTTTAGACGTTTAAATATTTGAACATATCCCTTTATGTTTTTGAAGCCATAGCTCATAAATGTTGAATTTAGGATATTTTTTTATGTCCCCCAGTCTATACTGGGGGACATATTGTTTTTGCCCTGTCCATTTGTTGGTTTGTTTGTTGGTTTGTTTGTTGGTTTGCACAAACTTTAACAATGGCCATAACTTTTGCAATATTTAAGATAGCAACTTGATATTTGGCATGCATGTGTATCTCATGGAGCTGCACATTTGGAGTGGTGAAAAGGTCAAGGTCAATGATGACTTTTAAGGTCAAAGGTCAAAAAAACAAAATCCCAGCACATTGGCCATAATTTTTGCAATATTGAAAACAGCAACTTTATATTTGGCATGCATGTGTATCTCATGGAGCTGCACATTTTGAGTGATGAATGGTCAAGGTCAAGGTCATCCTTCAAGGTCAAAGGTCAAATATATTTTTTAATAATGTTATATCTAATATTGAAGATGAATGTGTTTTAAAATTTAATAATTACAAATAGTGGCAATCTTTTGGAAGTAGACAGTACAGTGAAATGTGGGATATGTTTATTTTTATGTCCCCCAGTCTAAACCAGTTTTTGCCCTGTCTGTTTGTTGGTTTGTTTGTTTGTGTCAAACTTTAACATTGGCTATAACTTTTGCAATATTGCAGATAGCAACTTGATATTTGGCATGCATGTGTAGGGGACATAGTATTTCACAAACACATCTTGTTTAAAATATTTATTACATTATCAACTTTGTGAACAAGCAGAAGTCAGTCCACATAAATGTAGATATGTGTAACAGTATTGTATTTGAATAAAGTTGTTGTTGTAGACCAGATATTTGCACACCGACTCTGCAGTGGTCCACCGGCAGACATGGAAGGCGTCTCATTGGTGCGTTCCCAGCGATTTTTTTCCTTCTTTATAAAGTACCGGAAAACGGCACTTTCCCAATTGGGGAAAAAATACAAATTTCCCAATTGCAGTCCTGAAAAAAACAATTTAAGGTTTTTTGGTAAATAAAATGCAACAGTTACTTAATTTCCCTATACAGCTCTATGGCTTGAACCTAAGTAAATATAATATTGAAAACTTGCCAAATTTGAAGAATTCACAATGCCATTTTTTACAATTTCAGGGGTTTTTGCGTTCCATCACAGACTCGAGGTGTATCCTACAAATCATGGCACAAACAAGACGGGGTCTCCAAAGACTTTGTCATGGTCTACTCTAAGTCTAAGTTATACCAGAAGTGTTTCACGCTTCTAGTACCGTATACCTGGATTGTGGGTGTTGTTTGCCTCGGTATCGGCGGATATCAGATTTGGAATATCCTCGATTCTGACCCTAGCCAACAAGAGAGTGTTTCAATCATACCTGAAAGTATACCAATCGACCCTCTGACAGTCAATTGTGTGTTATGTGCTTTTACTCTTATATTCTTGGTTATAATGACCAAAATGACTAAAAGCATTGTGTTGCGGATGTACTATAAGGAAGAGATAAATGAGTTCATGGCTGTTGTGTTGCGATATGGTATTTTTCGCAAAACAATCAAATTTAGTCCATCAGAGGTGACACATATCAAATTACAGAAATATGGTGGGTCTTATGATGTTAAGGGAGTTCATTTTGATGCTCTGCATAGTGAATTTTTGTCTGTTAAGTATTTGAATTTATTTACTGGAGTCATTGTACAGAGTCAGTCACATACTAGAAACACCTCTGGAAACAAAAATATGAAAAGCTAATATTATCAATAAAAATCATCAACATACAGTGTTAATTTTTATGACCAAATATAATATTTACTTATATTGCCCAAATAATAGCATTGTCAATTTAATTATCTTATATTTTATGTGAGTTGTAAAGCATAACTAGAATTCAGTTTTTATGCCCCTGGTAGGGTGGCATATAGTGATCGCACTGTCCGTCTGTCTGTCGGTCCGTCTGTCCGTCTGAAATTCCGTCACACTTTGCGTTTAGGTTTTGCGTTTAGGTTTCGAAAAATGTGGAAAAAGGGGGCATATGTCATCCTACGGTGACAAGCCTTGCTTCATAATGGACCTGTATATTTTTTAAATTGCATAGATTTTTAAATTTATTAAAGATAGCAATGTTTGGTGACATCGTTATTTTGTGTGTAAATACTAACATGCGGATTAAAGAAATGTTACACTCCAGAAATCACATTTGTTGTGCAAACTTCATTTAACTTGGTCATCTTATTTGTTCTAATTATATCTTGACTGAGTTTGAAATGGTAATGTTTCATTACAAAACATGGCCACCAGGGGGCGGGGAAGTTTTCCTTATATTGCCATAGTAAAACCTTTCTTACACTCTAGAAGTCACACATTTTGTCTAATCTTCATAAAACTGGGTCAGAACATTTGTTCTTAGGATACAAACATGGTTCCCAGGGGGAGGGGCAATTTTTGTTATATGGCTATAGTGAAACCTTGTAAGCACTCTAGAAGTCACATTTATAGTCCAGAAGTCCCATTGGGTCTAGAAGTCACATTCTAGTCTAGAAGTCACATTTATAGTCCAATCTATAAAACTTGGTCAGAGCGTATGTTCTAATGATGAAAACATGGCCTTCAGGGGTCATGGCAGTTTTTATTATATGGCAATAGTGAAACCTTGTGAACACTCTAGAAGTCACATTTTGAGTCCAATTTTTATGAAACTTGGTCAGAACATTTGTTCACATGATATCATAAATGAGTTGGCAAATTTGTCTCTTCTTTTGAAAATATAGCTGCTTTGGGATGTTTTAGTTTAGCTTGTAGTGTTGGCAAAAGTGCAACCTTTTAACACTGGTTGATGTTGCTTCTTTCTGAAGAGGATTACAGCTATTAAAGTGATAGCTATGATTGTTTGGATTAGTTTTTGATGATATTCATATACTCAAATTAAATACATTGTATTCCTATTAAGTCAGATTATTATTTTTCCAGAAAATCACAATGCTAAAACCTGTTAAACAACAAGAACTGTTTTATATTTACCTTATTTGACCTTTCATCCTATATGCATGTTATGTCAGGAGCTGAATGTAATATCTCCATTTGATCTATCAATAATTTGTAGGTGACGCTTATTTAATTTTGGCTCTTAAGCAGGACAGACAACCTAATGGCTCACTGGGTTGTTCCAATAGAGTTGTCCCCCATACATTAATATAAGGTTTAAATATGTACATATACATGGTTGGTAGTTGGAATTTTTTTCAATAATTAAAAGTTTGTCATAATAATGTGCCTATGAATAAAACAATTATGTGTTTAAAAGTTCTTCTCACAACGTGTTGCTTCAGATGACCAAACAAATTGTCTGCATGTCTATATTTTGAATGTAATATTTCAAATTTCTTTCATAACTCAACAAGTAAAAATTTAACTAGTTTTTTCTCATTATAGGAAGTTTGTAGATTATCCTTTTGTATGCCATGGCATGTCCGTATTAATCATTTTACATTATGAACACTCTAGTGGTTACAATGATGTCCAATCTTCTTGAAAATTGGTTAGAACAATTTACGCTTTTTTCTATATGATATGTTGGCTGAGTTTATATCCTCGGTCATGTGGGGTAAAAAAATGGCGCTTCGTCAACTTGAAATGCTTTAATAACACTTTTAAAACCAGATTTCTTTGCCAAATCATGATGAAACTTGCAAAAGATATTATTTTGTTATATTTGCTCATGTTGAGTTCGAAAATGGTTCCAGTCTGTTTAAAACATTACTGCCAGAGGGTGGGGCAGTTTTTCATGTGTGACTTTATTGAAACATTGTGAACAAGCAAGAAATCAATTTTTTTTACCAATCTTCATGCAATTTTCTCTAAACATTTGTTTTTATATTATCATTATTTTTGGGGGAAAGTTTAAACATTTTCCTTATATACAAACTTGGGCAGAATATTTGTTTGAATAATGTCACTGCCCACATAAACTCTGTGTCCTAAGGGGTAAATAAAGCTTTGTCAGAGGTTATATTTATTTAACAAACATCACCAAAGAAGATCAGATCAATAAAAAAATGATTATCTGCAAGTGATACAGCGCATATTGGCAAGGTTTCGTGATTGTGTTATTTTTCAGAAGTTATTTCCCTTCGTTCGAAATTACTTATGAATGATCTGTATGCAACTCCTAAATTGTGCATGCCGTACACTTTCACAGTATAATTATCTCTAAGTGCTACAGGGCATATTGTCAAGATTTCAGGATTGTGTTAGTCTTTGTGTCACCTGACTATAGTCAGGGGACATATGGGTGTTACTTAGGCGGCGGCGGCGTCTGCGGGGGCGTCACACTTTTCGAAAAAGGCGCATAACTTCTGTGTCCCTTCAGATATTGCTTTCATATTTGGTATGCATGTGTATCTGGACAACACCTTTCCATGCGCATACAATTTTTGACCCCTGTGACCTTGACCTTGAACTTGAGGTCAGCNGGCTCATTCTGCCCAAGTACCAGGCTTATTCCGCCCCATTTTTAATTTGAATAAATCGTTGAAAATATGTTGGTCGATACTCTTTAAAACTATGGAATATTGTTTATTACAGTATAATATTGTCTTTATTGAAGATTATTCCATTTGAATAAAAAATCTTTTGTCTTTTGCTTCAGGTATGTCGTCATCGAAATGAGGCATGATTATAGACTAGATAATTGAAGAGTCTGAGACGGCTTTGAAAATTAAACAAACTATACATTTATTTCTATTACATATATTTGGATAACTTTAAAGTGATAACAATATGTCTTAACAATACTATACAGTATCTTATTTACTACACATTCATTGTTCATTTTATTAATTAGTTCAATTACATCATAATCATCATCATCATTCATCATCATAATAATCGTCAGCATCATAATAATCATCATATAATCATCATCATATCACCATTATAATTATCGTCATCATTACACCATAATCATCATCATCATTATAATAGTCAGCATCATTCTCATCATCATTACATTTTTATTTCTATAGATAGATAGACACCATTGTCTAGCACACCCACACCTATGCCAGGTTTTATGATCTTTATAAGCAATATAATAAATTATTTAACAAACAAACCAACAAACTTATTAAACATATCAACCAAGTACTCATCATTAACACATTTATTCACTTATAATCAAGAGAAAATGCCAATCTTAAACCGCTGTAATGAATTAAGTTTTAACGAAAAAGGTGTAATAAAATCAAAGACCTATACAGGTGTTCGAATAAAATATAGGGCCGAATAAGACTGGTCGATTTGGGGCCGAATCAGCCTGAAATATCGGTCTGGGCCGAAAGAGCTTGGGGCCGAATCAGCCTGCTACCATATGTTACATATCAATATGAATTTCACATATATTGAGCATTACATGACAATGATATACCGGCACTGTGTTTAGATTGTGCCACTTTTCATGTTAAAATTAAAAATCAACGCTCGCAATCATTGTTATGTTTGTAAACAATCTCTTTCAGAATGAGTCTGTGGTCCTGACATGACATGACTGAGCATGAATCCACTAGCTAGGCATCAACACAGCTGTCTTCTGTCATATGTGGTAATTTTTGTTACTACAAGTTAGTTGTATAATTTCTGTTCACTTAAACAGGTTAGCACAATACTTCTATCATATGTAATTAAAATGTATTTAGTTGTCTGTGTTATCCTGTGATGCCCTGGTAACAACACATGGTAATAAGCAATGAGTCAAGGGACTGTGATGCTTGAAATTTAAGATTTAGCGCCTTAGATTCTGCTCCTAAGGACCTTTGTTTGAGCACTGTTGAAGGCAAAAATTGGTAATCCATATTTAATTTGATGTAATACATGTAATTATTTTAGATTATTTCAAATAATGTAAGTTTTGCAGTAAATAAATTATAATTTTCAGACATGTAAATATCATAACATATCCCTTTATGGTGTTGAAGCTGTAGCTCATATATGTTGAATTTAGGATATTTATTACATTATCAACTTTGTGAACAAGCAGAAGTCAGTCCACATAAATGTAGATATTTGTAACAGTATTGTATTTGAATAAATTTGTTGTTGTAGACCAGATATTTGCACACCAACTCTGCAGTGGTTCACCGGCAGACATGGAAGGCATCTCATTGGTTCGTTCTCAGCGATTTTTTTCCTTCTTTATAAAGTACCGGAAAACAGCACTTTCCCAATTGGGGAAAAAATACAAATTCCCAATTGCAGTCCTGAAAAAACAATTTAAGGTTTTTTGGTAAATAAAATGCAACATTTAGTTAATTTCCCTATACAGCTCTATGGCTTGCACCTAAGAAAATATAATATCGACAACTTGCCAAATTTGAAGAATTCACAACTCCAATTTTTACAATTTCAGGGGTTTTTGTGTTCCATCACAGACTCGAGGTGTATCCTACAAATCATGGCACAAACAAGACGGGGTCTCCAAAGACTTTGTCATGGTCTACTCTAAGTCTAAGTTATACCAGAAGTGTTTCACTTTTCTAGTACCGTATACCTGGATCGTGGGTGTGGTTTGCCTCGGTATCAGCGGATATCAGATTTGGAATATCCTTGATTCTGACCCCAGCCAACAAGATACTGTTTCAATCATTCATGAAAGTATACCAATCAACCCACTGACAGTTTATTGTGTGTTATGTGCTTTTACTTTTATATTTTTGGTTATAATGGCCAAAATGACTAAAAGCATTGTTTTGCGGATGTACTACAAGGAAGAGATAAACGACTTCATTGCGGTTGTGTTGAGATTTGGTATTTTTCGCAAAACAATCAAATTTAGTCCAGCAGATGTGGAACATGTGAAATTACAGAAATATGGTGGGTGTTTTAAAGTGGAGGGAGTACAATTTGATGCTTTGCATAGTGAATTTTTGTCTGTAAAGTATTTGAATTTATTTACTGGGGTTATTGCTCAGAGTCAGTCACATCCTAGAAACACTCATGGAAACAAAATTATGAAAAGTTAATATTCTTAAGTAAATTTCATCAACATACAGTGTTAATTTTTTTGACCAAATATAATATTTACTTATATTGCCCAAATTATAGCTTTGTCAATTTAATTATCTTGTATTTTATGTAAAATGTTAAGCATTAATAGAATTAAATTGATTTATAAAAGACTTTTTTTTAATTGCATAGATTTTTAAATATTGAAGATGTAAATGTTTGATGCAATCATTATTTTGTGTGTAAAAACTAAAATGGATATTAAAGAATTGTGATGCTTTTGTTTTTTGGCTGAGGCAACCTGAAATTATTACTTTGAGCAATGGTGAGCTTTTGTGATCGCCTTTTGTTTTTCGTCCATCTGATCATGGTTTGTTAATATTTAACTTGTAAATACTCTAGAGGCCTCATTTATTGTCCCATCTTCATAAAACTGGTCAGAGGTTTTGTCCCAATGCTATCTTGGCCTAGTTTGACTCTGGGTCAAGTGAGGTCAAACTAGATGATTAGGTCAAATGAAAGAAACTGCTTGTAAACACTCTAGAAATCAAATTTGTAGTGCAAACTTCATTAAACTTGGTCAGATTATTTGTTCTAATTATATCTTGGCTGAATTTGAAAATGATAATGGTTCATAACAAAACATGGCCGCCAGGGGGCGGGGAACTTTTCCTTAATGACTATAGTAAAACCTTTTTAACACACTAGAAGTCACAAATTTAGCCCAATCTTCGTAAAACTTGGTCAGAACATTTGTTCTAATGATAAAAGCATGGCCATCAGGGGGCATGGCAGTTTTTGTTATATGGCCATATTGAAACCTTTTTAACACTCTAGAATAAATATATGCGTTTATATCCTAGGTAATGTGGGGTCAAAAACTAGGTCACCATTTCAACTTGAAAAATACTTTGGAAGTAAGATTGTTTTGCCCAATCAACTTGCAAAATATATTATTAACTCCCGCCAAAGACGGAGGAATATAGAATTGCAATTGCCGGTCATTCCGTCTGTAACAAAACTTTTCAGGGCTATATCTCAGAAACAATATATTAGATATCAATATGAAACTTAATGGGTGTATAGATATCAATAAGGAGAAGTGCCGTGCACAAGAATCATAATCCTACACTTTCTTAAATAAGACTTATTGCCCTTTGTTTTTTGAATGATGAAACTTTTCAAGACTTATATTTTAGAAACCATACACGACTTCAACATGAAATTTTATGGGTGTATTGATATCAATGAGGACAAGTGCCATGCTTAAGAAACATAACCCTTCACTTTCTTAAATAAGAGGTCTTGCCCTTTGTTGTTTTTGTATGATGTATCTTTTCAGGGCTATATCTCAGATGCCATACAAGATTTCAACATGAAACTTCATGGATGTGTAGAAATCAATGGGAAGAAGTGCCATGCACAAGAACCATTACGCTACACTTTCTTAAATAAGAGTTAGTGCCCTTTGGTTGTTTTTGTATGATGTAACTTTTCAGGGCTATATCTCAGATACGCCACAAGACTTCAACATGAAACTTCTTGGGTATATAGATATCTATGAGGAGAATTGCAATGCATAAAAACAATACCCTACCCCTAATTAAATAATTTTTTAGGATAATACCAAATATCAAGGGAATTGCACCCATCCATAAACAAAATTTATTTGGCCGGGGATATCAATTCAATGAATTTGCTTGCTTAATTACAATTGTTGAGTTCGAAAATGGTTACAGTCTGTTTAAAACATAACTGCCAAAGGGTGTGGCAGTTGTACATGTGTGACTTTATTGAAACATTCTGAAAAAGCAAGAAAGCACATGTTTACACAATCATCATGCAACTTGCTCATAAATTTAGTTTTTAGCTCGACTATATATATATAGTGGAACTATCCTACTCACCCCAGCGTGAGTGTTAGCGTGAGCGTTGGAATGTTTAAGTTTGCGTACCACCTCAAATATTTTCTATGTCCCTTGACATATTGCTTTTATATTTTGCATACTTCTTAACCAACATGACCCCAATCTATAAACAAGAGCATACAACTGTAACAAGCATCTTGTAAGAATTATGNAATAAAGTTTTTGGGAGAGCTTAAACATTTTCCGAATTTTCAAATATTGGTTGAACATTTGTTAAAATAATGTCACTGTCCACATTAAGTCTGTGTCATAAGGGATACAAACAGCTTGGTTAGAAATGTTTTTTTTTAAACATCACAAAAGCAGATAAGATCAATAAAACAATGTTGGGTCTCAGGTCAGCTGGGCCTCTTGTTTTAAAGCCCCATAAACACTCAAAATAAACGAATATTTCGTAAAATAAAATTAACCCATACAAATCAGTGTTCCTTATAGCAATAGCCAAAATTTCAACGCTAGATGTGGTCTGGTTACATAGATTTAACGAGATACAAAATGCTGGTTTTTTTTTGTGGGAATATATATTCCATTTGCATTTCCCGCGACGATATCCGAACATTTAAGAAGTTCTTTCCCCTTTGTTTTAAATGACGTATAAAGGCTTCTGTGCGCACCTCCTACATTCTGCCAGCGACTTTCGCCAAATTTTTAGAGAATAATTATCTGCTTGTGATACAGCACATATTGTCAATGTTTCGCGATTTAGATTTTTTTTCAGGAGTGATTGCCATTTTAGTCAATGTAAATGTTATTATTGTATCTCCGCCGTCTGTCCGTCCCTCCGTCCTGGTTGGGATGGGGCCGGGTCAGAGATTTTCACTCATTGCTTTAGGTTATTTTACATTAACTTCTTCATTTCTACACCGATTTACTTCAAATTGATACTGAAAATCTCTTATGACAATACGGTCAATCTCAACTATGCATGGCCCCATTACCAACCCTGGGGCGCCCAGCCCACATAGACCACGCCCACACAAAATTTTGATTTAACATAACTTCTTCATTTCTTCACCAATTGACTTAAAATTAATACTCAACATCTCTTATGACAACACGGTCTATCGCGACCATCCATGTCCACATTACCCGTCCCAGGGCCCCTCCCACATAGGCCACACCCACCCAAAATTGCCTTTTACTATAACTTCTTCATTTCTACACCGATTCACTTCTAATTGATACTGAACTTCTCTTAAGACAATACGTGCGGTGTGGGGATACGCGTCGGCATCTGCCGCGCCATTTCTAGTTATTAATAGAAAAATAATGATTAATTTTCTATAATATCAACTCTCACGTTCCTCTTATGCTGTATCAAGTCGTACTGCAGGCTTCTGAACAGATCTTCCACAATTTAAAGAAAAAGACGATGGATTAAAATTAAATGTAAATTGGATATATTTGTTCATTGAACGACAACATCTTGTAATACCCTCTTTGACAGATGAAGTGTATATTTTTGTTGCAAAAAAAACTCGAGAGAATCACGATTAGTTAGTACTACTTGAGGGGTCTGGTCAACTATATTACGATAAAATATCACTTAATTCGCGTCAAATTTCTCAAATGAGAGAAATGCATGTCCGTTAAACTTGTTATCTAAAGCAAATGACCGATTGCATATACAAGAAAGCAATTACAAACGACTCAATAACCAAAGCGTTAAACATTTCTTTATCTCGTTTGAATTTAAACAAATACATGAAAAGATGACGTCACATTATGAAAATGTTATGCCGTTTTTGGCGTACATTAAATAAATAGTGTGAACATTAATTTACAAAACAAACACTGAAGAATTTCGTACAAAAAAGTCTTTAAACATAACAAATATGAAGCTTAAGTCAATAGAATAAGATGTTTGTTTTTTTAAATTGCAGGACTTTTTGTTACGAACTCCGTCAGGGTTTGATACGTCATTTGGTAGTGATTGTTGAGTTAAAGCAGAAACCAGACGATTGTAAATTATTGGGGTAAAGACGCTATATCTGTAAGTCTAGGTTAACGAGTTAAGAAAAATATATTATCCGTACATTTTATATCAACCCATCTGTATATAAATCCACAAGTTACTATATTATGTGACAAATGAATAATTTATAATGTGTGCAAATTGTTCAAAGAAGCTTTTGTAAAAAGAAATGCAATTATTAATACTACAGTTATATAAACTTCAGTACCGCCTTGATAGAACCTACTTGTTCTTACCATCGATCGTATTTATTTGTATTCTTAAATGCTATGGCTATTATGTGTTATATAATGTTATGTTGTTATGCCTACATACGTGCAGAGAATAATGTGTGTTTTTAAGCATGAAGACGATGTACATGTATATAAGTCTGAATGAACTATCTGTCTGCCTGTCTGTCTGTTAACTCAAGCCGTGACGCGTACAATCGCTGTCACAAATCGACACCGAAAATGGCTTCTAAAATCCAATATCTTGATCACTTTCAACTGTCCGTTTTACTTGTGTATTAACTTTCTGAAATTTGGAATATAAGCTCATTGAAACTTACATTTATTTAACGACCGGCGACTTTAAATTGTAAAAAAGATTATACGGATTTAATGAGATGATAGTTGTAAACATTCATGTTTATAATTTTGTCGAAACGAGGATTGAACTGAATATGTTTAACCTAATAAGGTACTTATTTCACTTAGTATTTCGTGTGTATTTCGAAGTTTATTATGTCCTTTCGTATTTAAGGCTACATTATGTGTGGACCCGGAGTGAGTCCCGGGCCTCCTAACTCGTTAAATTTCTAGACTCACGAAAATTGGGGAAAAAAATAATTATGGCTGCAATTTCCCGCTATTAAGTTGTTCATAAGTGAGCTTTTCCGTACTTATTTTTATAGAAATTATTTAAAAAAAACAGCAGCCTTCAAAATCTATGGATATTGGACATTTACGCGGAACTTTGAAATTCCGTCGAAACAATTGGCCATAAAATACTACATAAAAAATCGGATTCTAAACCGCGCCGAACTTACATATATCTTCCGCCGGAATAACCCTGAAGAAAAAGCGTACGGTAAAGCAAATACAAACAAAATTACGTATCAGACACTACGACATTTTTTAATTGACAAAGTATCACTTGTATATTACGTAATGATAATTTTAAAGTTTTATCATAATTATAATACACGATTTACCGCTTTCGAATCAATAAGTGAGGTACCAAAAGTTGTCAATGTAGTCATGTTATTAAATAAATTGTAACGGTGTAATTGTATTTTTTAACATCCAAGTAAAAAACATTTGAGAAAATACTCAATTTAATAGTGTTCAAATATAACGGATTTGATAAGTTTTTACTGCATTAACCCGTTTAAAGACTCGAAATTATACATACGGCCGGCTTGCTTAAAAAATTATTGGTTCATATTTAGTACGTCAGTTCATATTAATACGCGTAATAATAACACGACTGGGAACCGGGACGACCTACAAAACGTCCCTGGTGTCGATGGTAAGCAGTGCAACGCCGAATTTAGCACAACTGTCGTGCAATAATTAGGACTGCATCGATGTAGCTGCGATGTCACTGACGTTGCCATAAATGCGATACTGCACCGGAAGCAGCGGCTCTAGTGCATCTTGTAGACTGGCATGTTTCATTGGAATGCTTCAACATTTCCTTTTTTTTCAATGCAACAAGCTGTGCGAATACGCGCTATATTAGCGTGGTTTCTTCGTATATTGTCTATGTCCGCACACGCATTCTCACGCTCGTGAAGACCAACGGTTCATTCGGCGACCTTCAAACTTGGGACGCGGTAATGTACAAAACGCCCTGGTCTTGATGGTAATAAGTGCAACGTCTGTATACGAACCGTAGGGCAATATTTCGGACATCATTGTGATATCATTTACGCCACCATTGAGACGGACTGCATCAGAAGCAGCCGCCCATGCGCCTCTTCTAGTCTGGACAGTTACACTGAGATGTCTCAATACCTCTTTTTTCAGTGCAAAAACCCGTACGCATTCGCGTACTATTAGAGTGTTTTTTTCCACACGCGTTTTTTTATACCTGCAGACCAACGGAACATGAGGCGACTGTCAACCTTTCCATTAGATAAGGGGCCCTGGGGACCTACTTAACGCCCACGGTCTCGATTGTAACCAGTGCAACGCCGAATTTAGCGCAACCGCTTCGGTCTATATACGAACCGAATGGCAATATTTCGTACAGTGTCCACCGTAGTGACGTCACGAATGTCACCACAGACTGCGCCGAAAGCAGCGGCCCTTTTGCATGTAGAAAACTTTAAATTTGTATCGAGATGCCTCAATATATGCTATTTGTTCAGTGAAACAACATGTGCGCATACGCGCTCTATTAGCTTGCCCCCCCCGACCTTGACCTGTGACCTNGTTTTCTAGCTCATGGACTATACCGGTGCATCTTGCGACTGTAAACCGTGGCACACGATTATGGGCCTTAGGGACCAACAAAACGTTCCTGGTCTCGATGGTAACCAGTGCCACGCCGAATTTAGAAAAAAACTGTTGATCTGTGTATGCGTACCGAATGACACTATTTTGGATGGCGACGACGTCGCTTTGATTTCACTGAAGTCACCGCAAAGGCGAGACTGTGCCGGAAGCAGCGACCTATGTGACTCTAGAAAACTCCAATGTTTAATCGAGATGTCTCAATATATACTAAATTTTCAATTTAAACATCTGCCCGCATACGCATATAAGCGTGTTTTCTTCGTATATTTTTTAAAGACACACACGCGTTTCCAAGCTCTTTGTTACCAACGGAAATCCGGCAACATTCAATCAGGGCAAACGATTATGGACGCTGGGCACCTAAAAAGCGTTCAAGGACGTACATTCTTTTATTCATTCATTCGTTCGTTCATTCGCTCGTTCGTTCGTTCGTTCGTTCAGTGATTAGTTTACTCATTAACTCACCCATACATTAATTCATTGATTCATCCATTGAAAAAGACCTCCATACTGACCAACCCTCGAAACAAACGTATGCTTGCTTTGTTTTGTAAATTCGCATGGCTTACTGGTCTCCTTTTTTACCACGATCGAAACAGTCAAACGTTTATTGATTTTGAAGATTAATATTGATCTAAACTTTCAAAGAATACGTGTTGATTACATGTTTTTTTTAAGTGTTACTGACGAACACATGTAGCAAGCCTTCAATTAAGTAACCGACAGGAGAAAAACGCAATACGCTGAGGCAAAACAATGAAAACCGGCTCATATTTAAGCCACCAACCCACCCTGGCGAACACGCTGTACCCACACAACCGTCATGAACAGCGACCTGACATGCTCCAAGCGGGTAAGTACACAACCAAATTGATTTCATACTGGCATCGCAACGATTCAAGTCCAGCGTCAACATGACAGAATACCAGAAAGCGAACAGTGAGGTGAGAAAGATGATGAAAGAGGCCAAGGAGGAGTGGATTTAGGAGTAATGTATCAACACCGACAAAAATATTACGACAGGCAGCAGTTAGAAGGCCTACAAAACCACCAAGACCCTCACAAAGACCAGTCAGCACAAGGTCAGTGTTATAACCGACGCTGACGGGAATCTCCTGACCGAGAATGCCACAGTCACAAACAGGTGGACTGAATACTGCAGTGACCTCTATAACTAACCTCTTTCAACAGACGCCAGTCGCCTTCAGAATTATACCAGACCAGAAGAGTGCGACGAAATTCCATCCATACTTAAGGCAGAGGTGGAGGAGGCAGTGCTTAGTTTTAAGGCAGAAACAATCGCCTGGAGTGGACAACGTCCCTTCCGAGCTGATTCAGCACAGAGGAGAGGCAACGACTGCAGCACTATGCCAAACGATCTGTGAGGAGAAGAAGGGACCAAAAGAGTAGATCCAGTCTCTGGTTATCCCCCTTTCGAAAAAGTCAACCTCAAACTGTGCGAGAATTACCGCACAATCAGCCTCATCAGTCATCCAAGCAAAGTCATGCTATCATCATCCTCAATTGATTGAAAAGTAAGGCCGAGAATACTGCTGGATTCAGAGATGGGCGGAGCACAGTGGAACAAATCTTCAACTGAAGAGTCATCATTGAGAAATACCTGCAGCACCAACGTAAGCTCTTCCACAACATCATCGACTTTGAGAAAGCTTTCGACTGCGTGTTACATGATGGCATGTGGCACGTTATGAGATGATTCAGCATTGATGAAAGTCGTGCAAGTCATCCAGAAACTCTACAGGCATGCCAGCAGCGCAGTACTTCTTAGTGAACAGAAGGAGGACTTCTTCAGAACATCAGTGGGCGTCCGTCAGGGATGTCTGCTCTCCCCCGTCCTGTTTAACCTTTTCGTTGAGAAGATAATGCAGGAGACTCTCCAAGACCACCACGCCTCTATCTCCATCGGTGGAAGACCCATCTCAAACTTGATGATGATGATGATGGTGGTGGTGGTGATGATAACACTACTATTGACTAAAACGTCAAAATGCCAATGAAATGCAATGTTAAAGTGGGCCTTTCGGTTCCCAAAACGATCGTTACGACCACCATCCGCTACCGATGAAGAACAGCAGAAACAAGGAATAAACAAGCTCGAGATACGAATTAAGATCGCCATCAGCTTCACAAGTAGATATGTAGTCCTATTTGGTTCATTTTTTTTATATATAAATAAGCCGTATAATGATTTTCTTTTGCTTCCTGATGTCTATATGTCAGTTCGCTGTAGCCGTTAGAGTGGTGAAAATAAGAATTAAAATTAGATAAAACAATCCTAAAACGCATTTTGTTGACATTTAAACTTCATAAGTGTAAATGTTCTAGTTTTCAGTTTACATTGATGACTGAGAAGATAAGTGTTACTTAAACAGTATTCACGACATCACGAGCGAAATTTGTTAATGGGAAATGAAACATATTATTAGACAAACATACGTTACCTATAACCTAAACGTGACCAAACAAGCACAGACTTAAACATGTTGACTCAAAGACGTTTCAGATCGTGTCATAATGTCGACGCTGAACGATACAGTGGAATGTGAACAGTTTAGTTCGTGTCTGTAATGATTTTTTTTTAAATGAATATTCGACCAATAATTTGACGTAAACATAAGTAATGTCTTATTAAGTAAAGAAGTAGTGTTACTATACATAGGAAATTTAATACCAGCCAGAGGTCGTCGACATTTGTTTTAATGAGTTTTTAAAAACTATTTCACACATGATTGACATGTATCTCAATTTTTTAAACCTACTAAGAAAACCTAAATACAGACACAATTACGTGCTGACTTAAAATAATCACAGCACTAGTCTAGAGTAAACATGGCCTACTTGTTATTGAAAACAAGAAAACACATGAATGATCCTGTA
Source organism: Dreissena rostriformis (assembly GCA_007657795.1). Classification (NCBI taxonomy): domain Eukaryota; kingdom Metazoa; phylum Mollusca; class Bivalvia; order Myida; family Dreissenidae; genus Dreissena; species Dreissena rostriformis. The sequence goes on from VMBQ01002208.1 coordinate 86,470, forward strand.
AATAAACATCAAATAAATAAAAACTCATAAAAATGGCACACCAATCTACTTTTGTGCATGTCTAGACGGTTATCTGAAGTGGAATAATGACGCTTGCGGAACAATGAGAACGCACGGACCGATGAGAATAAGGGACGACGTCATTATAATGCATTTTTGCACGATTACTGTGGGACCCATTATATTGGCGTTATAAGAGGTAACCACAGCAGAGTGGTTGAGTAGTTGTCCAATTATATGATCCTTCGGCTTGCTTCCAGAAGTGGCCTGTGTAGCAGAACTTTTTTAATAGAACCATGTGTATCTTATGTAGTTTCCATTTTTATAGCTGTCCCCATTATAATTAGTGTACCGTTTTAACTGAAGATCTTTTACATGTTAATTAAAATGAAAAACCTGTATGTTACCTCGTACCATATAATAAAATAAATATAATTTGCCCTAATTTAGCTAAAAGTCTATATCAAGGTTTTGTGTAACATCGATTTCTTTCATAAGCAAATAAGAATGTGTGAGAGTTTGTGGACGCTTTTGGGTTAGTAATATAAGTTGCACATAAATAGACACACATCACACATACGCATTAAGGGAATATTTTTGCACATAAGTATTTGAAGAATTCAAATAACGTGCGCGTTCGAGTTATAGGTCGTACAGAATAATTATTTACATGTAAGAATTTGGGTTATGTGTCGCGAAATAAAAGTACACACTTTTATTTCATAGAGAAGTCTCGACATACTTCGTATCTGTGAAACATATCTTAAAGAAATATCTACACATGAGTCATTTGATAAAAATTCTGTGAATAAATGACTCGTTGCTTTAACAAAGAAATTAGAATGACAGGTAATTGAGTAAGTTTAAAGGTTACTGTGTTGTGGGATATGAACATGACTATGGCAGAGACTGTGAGATATAGAGTAATACGGAGTTTGAAAGACTCATGTTTTCTGCATTGGGTTCAGACCATGCAAAGGAGGGAGGTAATATTATGTACACTTTTGTTACATTCGTGTAGAGTTACTACAATTATACTTAATTAAATAGGACGAACAGAGATACGGACAATGACTTTGGTCCATTTGCAATTGGCTTTGGTTTGCGTGCGTGCGAGTGCGAGTTTGGAATGGAAGCATGCGTGCGTGTCCATGTGTGTCTTATAAGCCAGGAATGTTTTTAAAGTACATTTTTGTGATAGTATCGGCCAACATTTTTATTTGAATGTCATGAAACCTTATGAAGATGGCTCTTTCCGTCCGTTTTCTAATTCACAACGACCATAATCCATCCGTGTTCTAATTCACAATGACCATAATCCATCCGTTTTCTAATTCACAATGACCATAATCCGGCCGTTGTCTAATTCAAAATGACCATAATCCATCCGTTTTCTAATTCACAATGACCATTAACCGGCCGTTTTCTAATTCATAATGACCTTACTCCATCCGTTTTCTTATTCACAATGACCATAATCCGGCCGTTTTCTAATTCATTATGACCATAATCCATCCGTTTTCTAATTCACAATGACCATACTCCGGCCGTTTTCTAATTCATTATCGGCTCATGCTAGGGAACCCACAGAGCAGCAAATACCGAGAACAGTTACTCTTTATCATTGAGAATTCGGTTTAGTGTTGCTTGTAAGAAGAATTGCTCTTGCAAGAATAAACTATCAAAGAAAATCATGAACGCCACACTTCAGTTTAGTTATGTATGCTTATACGTGTAAGCTAGGAAGATGAAATGAAAACATAAATGACTTTGTGATTATCAATTTCATATTGATCATTTTATGCACTTAATATATAGACGATGGTCAAAACTATATATACATATCTGTCGTAATATTTGACGTCCCCGATATATGTTGTGTGTACAGTGTTTTTTTTTGTGATATCATTGACAACTATATAAAATCAATCCACCAAAACATTGTATTATTACATTTTTATTGTATTTTTTTATAAGTTAATTTCATATCCCTCCAAAGCATCACAAAATTTCAGCCTTTTAACATAGCAGATCTTTAATGTCAATTGACCAACCGTACAGCACATACATTGAACGAAAATGATAATTATACAGATGAAAAGTAAATGGAATATATTTCGAAATGGGACTATTTCAATTCGTTAAGAGCTTGTAAATGATACAATAACGAATGCATATTATTGGTATAGGCATTCCAAGTATTTAAACAAACATGTATGCGAAGTGAAAACTATCGGTATTCAATATGTTGCCAAAAACGGACGTGAATAAGGATAAGTTTAGTTTCAAGTAAAAATCATTTAGAATTCTTCTTAGATAAAACAATTTTAATGCGCATGTTGTTGACATTTAAACTTCAAAAGTGTCAATGTTCTAGTTTCCATTTTGAATTAATGACTGATTAAATAAGTGTTCCTTAAACATTTTTCACGACATCACGAGCTAAAACTTTCAATGGGAAATGAAACATATGATCAGACAAACATACATGATCTATAACCTAAACATGACGAAACATGCACGGACTGCATTTGAATGTCATGAAACCTATTGCAGATGGCTCTTTAAACATGCCTTATCAGCGTGACTGTTCTTATAAATTAAGTATTGAAGAAGATTCGATTCAGATACAACTGTCGATGATACAAGCAGTATGTTTCGTTCATGATTATTTAAAATATTTCATGTACAAACACAAAACTAAATTCAAAATTACTGTGTCAATATTATATTTGGTATCACATATTTTATATAAAAATGCAGTTAAATAAACACTGTATTCTTACGATTGCAGGTACTATGCGATTACTACTTGTAATAGCCTTTCTGTGGATGAGCCCAGTCCATAAAAATAAACACTATTTTATTTTGTAAAACGTTCGGTTGCTGAGTATATGTCTGTGTCATTTTACAATGATTTATAATATGTGTGATCAGATTTGAATCAATGTTAATGATTTTATTGTATTATTATATTCACATCGACGATAAGGGTTTATTGCATATGTATTTTTGAAAATGTCAAAGCGATTAAAACTAAATATTTTGCCAGTGAAAGCCATGACATGTTTAACATGCGGCAGCGTAGCTCAGCCACGCCACTGCACCGAGGTCATGACCTGCCAAGATAATGAAGTAAGAATTTCAGGCTTTACATTGTTGAGCGAACTTTTGATTCATTAATTGGTCTTGCCTAAGACATGTGTATATAGGTTTGTTTAGTTAAATTGTAGTTTAAACGAAGTAATATTCTATTTTATAACAAATTGGATTAAAATCTAAACCGGACTACTTTTTCGGCATATTATGTAGTCATTGTACTTTATACAGAAAATGTAAAACCTATTGGCTTTATTACTAAAAGCATCAAATGCAACGCAATAACCATGTCTAGAATAACAAAAATATGTAAGTGTATGTAATCACAAGAATATTAGGCTAGTTGATCATTTAAAGAGTATTTGCGACTCGAGTGCCTTGCGCTATACGTCATAACACAAGCCACTCGATTCATACATACTCTTTAAACAATTGAATAATGAAATTGTCCTTTTCATTTTGCTGAATTCTATTTGAACAGTGTTTGTTAATGGTTATTGTAATGACATAAACTTGTAATCAATACCGATCTATGTGTAAGGTACGGCATAAATGTAAACCGTTTTAACCCACTTATGCTTTCTGTCAGTTCCGATTCGGTTACCCTAGTTTTAATCATGTTTGATGGATTGTACATGTATTTCATAAATGCATAGGCTAAGGGTTGCTTGTCTTAAATAAAAGACCGAAATATAGAAACAATAGGATTCTTGCCATAACACGTATAATATTGAAATCTGCAAATATGTATTTTAAAACAATTTAAAAATAACATGCTGAAGCTTAAACAGAAGAAATGAAACCATTTTCTTAATGGCACACGGTTTCGTCAGTTAGGAATAAGATGCAAAATTAATGAGTTAATTAATTTAGTTAATCATTTTATTCCAACATGTCGGTTGTATTTCCTTATTTTTCTTTAATGTACAATTAAAATTACCGGTTTAGAAAATACGAACAATTTTAAGGCCAAACCATCGTATTGATATAGTCACATATCCTAGTTTTGCCAAACCTAGAAGCATGCGTTATCTGAGTGACTGAGCATTTTCAGAAATTGCCTGAACGTCATATCGCATCTTATAATGTGAAGATCGTCATTTCACATACATCATTGCATAAACTTATTATTCTCAAATATTGAACAACAATTAAATCTTTAAAGGTTAAACGATTTAAAAAAAAAGCCATCTGTATTAAAATGATGATTGAATAGTTATCTCATGAGAGTACTCGCCGGCTTTTAACCGTGTTTTGTATACGATGTCATTGAAGGACCTATATCAAGTAATAAAAGAATGCCTATTATACATGCTATTATTTGATAGACATCATGTGATTTATACAATTGTTATGTGAAATTAATTTAGAATACTTTTAACATTCTACAAAATTAAATATTTGATAAAAACAAATTGGCAAAAACAAGTCTAAAAATTTAAACCCTGAGCAGGGATGGAACTCACGACAAGGAGGTCAAACACAGCGCATTAAACAATGCGTTATGTTACTTCGTAAGAAGTAGAACATTAACTGAGGTAAAACAAAAAACATTCAGAAATGTTACGTGAAAATGTATACGTTGTGTATAGAGTGCTCAAACAAAAATTTCATAGTTTCAATTGATTTTGATCGCAGAATAATCTTAACCAATCATATATTTAGGTGTGTTTCGTTGAAAGACGAGTATATTCTTTTGTTGGAGAAGGCTACGCTCTTGGCTGTATGCGAGATCAAGTACGTGTAACTTTACAATATTAACCTGACTCATATAGACTGTTTCACATATTCACACTCGAATCAACATAAGGACATTTATCTCAAATGAATAGTTTTGTTTAAATTCGTAGTAAACAGCTAACTATGCATATACTAGGTGTCGTTGAGAAAGAATGTTTAAATCATTATCACATCACCAATACTTCAGTGAACATCTTATTCACAGTTCTAGAAACGCAACCTATATAAATGTAACAGATACACATATCGTCAAAAACTATTGCCATTAATCAAACCCAAATCACCAAACATATGCATATATATATGTATATATAGTTATGTCAGTGATAGCGTATTGTTGAAAACTGCAGTTGTTGAGAGAAATATTATTGTTCAATAAAGAAAGTGTACAGTATGCCACTAAAAAAAGTTTAATGAATATTTCAGTACAAATACTTAATACTTGACAACAATTTTGACTGACGGTATCTTGCGACAATATGTTGTTCGCCATTATAAATAAATAATAAAATAGTAAAACTATTTGTGTTTGCAAATAGTGTACGTATACACTTATTACCTTGCCTTTATTAACGTTTATAGGTGTGCAGAAACCTAACATCAACCTCTTCATCTATTCGCTGCTCACAATGTTGTAGTAAAGATCTGTGCAACCACGAAGGTTGTGGCGAGCCAGGTATGCCCTCAAAGTGTTTTTATGTACCGTGTGTCTTGATTAAAAGCGTATTGTTGTTTTTTATGTCTGTTTTTTTTTAATTGTTGAACAAACTACCTTCGATTGTTAATGTCGATAATGTGTTCTGCCAATCATCTTCAATATTGAAGGTTATCCTGACCCTAGAGGGCCCGTATGTTACAACTGTATAGAGGGAGTGCCCGAAGGTCGGTGCCATCACATCGGCATATGTCGCCCAGGAGAGGTAACACTGCATACGATACAAAAAAGTCAAGCCACATATAATAATTAAATAATGAACGTGTTTCATAAATTATAATTAATAATTGTTCATTCAATTAATCCAATCAATTATGTGTTAGTAAATTTGAATGTTATATTAACATAAGATTTGGTCTCCAAGCTGTTCTCAGTTTTGATAATGTAATACAATTAGCTATGTATCTTATTATATTATATTGTTAACCATAAAAATATAAAAATTTGTTTTTGTATATGTCGGTTCATCAACAGATCTGTAGCGTCAGTGGCACAAGCATGTTCGGAACAACTGTGTTCGCATCAAAATGTATGCAGCAAGGAGTATGTTAGACATTTTTTTTCTACATTTACAATCATAAAATTTCAACTAAAGACCCATTACTTCTCAAAATCAACGAAAAATTCGTACAATATTACGAAAAAAAAAAGTAAAAAAAAATAATAATCAGTGTTCCATATAGCAATTGCCGAAATTTCTTCAACGCCAGGTGTGGTCTGGTATATGTATGTAGATATATAATGATATCAGTGAGGGAAATTAAAATGGAAATTATTATGACACGAAAAATGAAAAACAAGCATTTTGTATCTACAAACATCTATTTTACCAGAACACATCTGGCTTTTAAATTTTAAATATTGCTTTTAGGAACATTGATTTTTATTGGGTAACTTTATTTTACGAAATACTCTACGAAATTTCCGTTGATTTTTTATTATTAACGTTAATTGGGCTTTAAACTAAACTATTTTCACGCAATATTCTTGTAATGATTTCGATTGAAAACTTAAATTCAACAACGATATCAATTGTTCAGCATTTAACCAAGTAGTGTCGACGCATTAAAACCGTACAATACAAATGTTAGAGAAATAGAATCAATACAAATGTATTTAAATTAAACATATATACACATACAATCAGGCAAAATACAGCGGCACTATTTTTTTCCAACTGAAAACACGGTTAGAAAAGGAAGCACTCAATTTTGCACTACTGAAACAATCGCGTACTAAATAACAAATCGCGTATTCGCAGATGTGTGGAACGCACCACGGCTATGGATTAGACATCATTGGAAAGCGTGGCGGGATGTTAGGGACACGAACACCTTCGTATGACGTCCACGACTGCTTCGAATGCTGTGCTGCAGACCTTTGTAACAAGAACTGTCATAACAGCGGTATATCTTATAGACTGGTGCCCGGGATGTATAGTATAGCAATATAACGATTACCGGTATATGTTAAACATTGTAGTGTACTTTTGGTTTTCAGTCTTGTTTTATGTGTCGTTTTTATTTATTCCAGGCATTTATTCTAAAAGTTTTCGTGTTTCGTCTGACAATTTAGCTGGATAGATTAGCTTCGATACAGCACAGAACGATGTTTTTATAACGTATGGTCAGATTCTCTTAAATGTGGCGCAACATGGGATCTGTTGTATTTGCGTGTTTTTCAAGAAACTGTGTCACAGATCAATGCCAAGGTAATATTTCATATCAATGCGCATTATAAGATGAGTTATTAGAAAACAAGCATAAAACAAACATGACATATTCATTGTATATGTAGTTCAATAGCTTTGGTAAGGCAAACACGTATAAAGTTTAGTCGATGCCATTATGTTTGAACATTGGTTGTCAATAATTGCATGCATGTTTGGCAAGTCCGATTGGTAAGTGACCACAGACGGAATTCTTGAATTATTGACCTGTAGTTAATGCCTCGACATTGCGCTTGCTTTGGCTATAACATGGGTTGCAATATAAGCGTTTTACCCACGCCGGATAAGGTATTGGGTTAGCTCTTGTAATCTGAAGTCAAGGCACTCTTCTGGGTGCATATGCATCTAATACGTAGTGCTTAACTGAACGGAATATTTCTGCAGCATTGTCATGTGTGGCAGCTGGATTTAAGAAGGTATTGATGACTATCTGTTAGATTTGAATTAAGGTCAGTAACAAGGTTGTCCCCTCAGGGTGTGAGGTAATATAAAAATACGTGTTGTTCGTTGGATACTTCACTGGTAAATTTAACAGTTGTGTAGAAGGTATTTACGTGTTATAGGAAATAATTAAACGTTTCTTGACCATGGCAGAAACTGCATGTCGAATTGTCAATAAAACGCATCCAAATAGTTGGTTTAAAAACCTATTGACTTTATAAATTGTCCTTCAAGGTGTCCCATAGAGATGTTCGCTTATGAGGGGGTCTTTTTAGTTCCTATGGCAGTGTATTGGTTATGTTTGCCATTTAACTCGAAGTTGTTACATTTCAAAATTAATATAGCCTATTCCCTAAAGTCTCCACTGTACGTGTAATGTTTGTGTAAAGGGATACGACATCCATGGAGAAAAGTCAAGTGCCGTCTGGGACTTTGTTGTATGATACATTTTTAAGTTAGTCCGACGTGTCATGAACGTATGAGGGTAGTTTTTCAAGTAGAGGCTTTAGGTGATAGTCAACACATTATAAAATGTTTTTAGTGGGATGGCCTTTCTCTGACACGATGTTGCGTCCAGGATTACCAGGTTTGTAATTTTTTGGTAAAAGGTAGAATCGATCAGCTTTAGGGTTCTTAGGTAAGAGGTATTCAAAGTTTTTGTCACTAATATGTCCGGAATCGTATATGTTTTAAGTTCATTTTGTTTGGAATGTTAACGTAGGATCGTTTTACAGGCGTTTGTTTAATATATTATCGCTGAGTTGTTGTTCGACTTCGGATATGTACTGTTCGCTGTCCATAAAAAACACTGCGGATCCATTGTCTGCCGGTTTGATTACAGTGTTGCTTTTGTTTTTCAGTGATTGTAGTGCTTGTTTTCCATAGTGTTTGATTTGTTCATTGATTGTGATTTGTTACGATGTAATATTCGACAATGTGAATGAAAGTTTCAAGAGGGACTGATTGTTTTTGCGGCACCCATAAGATTTTAAACTTAAATATTTGGTATTTTGCTTCACCATGGGTGTGTTAACCAGTTTTAATTGTTAGCTGACACGTGTATTCCTGTTATGCCTTTCTGTTTCTGATTCTGATGTTTCAACAAGTGAGTCTTGTAGGGCGGAACTGTTGTCATACAATGGCTCTGCTGTAAAAAGTGCGACCTGAGTCAAAATTTCCTGCTGAATGATTTGGAATCTTCAATTAACTTACCCATGTCAATTCGAGGAGGTTTGTGAATTTGTGTTTGCTCTTTCGTGAGTAGCTTATGTTCATGTTTCGAGAGTTAATTGCTTGATAAATTGACGACAATGTTTGATAGACTGTCGGGGTAGATGTGTAACTGGAAACGCTTTAAAAGACGATGCTTATGCATTTTGCTTTCTCATGGGTTTGTGGTATTTAAAATGTTTCGTTAAAGGTATACTCTTTACACTGTTAAGTTTTTTTTTTGTGTTTTTTTTTTGCAATTGTATATGATTATTTTTAGTTTCCACATAAGAGAAAATTTTCTTTAAAATGTATAGATGTATACAGTCCAGTTCATGTTCTAGACATGTTCTAGACATGTTGATTTACGTTTATAGCATGCGATGAGCAAACATATAATTTGTAAGAACGCGCTTTTTAAAACTGCATTCCATCTTGCCAGAAAGCTACTTGTTGCTTTCCCAGGTACACTAGGAATACATTGAAATGAAAGTCCTTTGGGACAGTTTTGCTTAAAGAAGCATGCCTATATAAATTCAACACTTGAATTGTGGTTTCTATCACATGTACTATGTTGCAAATAAAATGAGTAGTAGACAAATATAAATTATACATTTAAAAAGTGCAATTTACATAAAATATGAAAACTTGGTTAATAAATAGTAACAGCATGCCCTTTTTTCGCAGTAATAGCATAGATATTCAAGCCTAACATTTCGTGATTTTCATTTTATACAGTTTTATTCCCAATCAATTTAGTTTGTTAATTTAAAAGATGAGTAAGAACCTTTCCAGTGGACGGTCAATGGGGTCCATGGGGTTCGTGGTCCTCGTGTAATTCTCACTGTAACCAGACACGGTCTCGACCCTGCAACAACCCCGCGCCGGAACATGGTGGGAAAAATTGCGATGGTAATGGGATGCAAACTCAAAACTGTGTCTCAGATCAATGCCAAGGTAATATTTCATATAAAAGTTATAAGAAAACAAAACATGGCATATGTATTTTAAATTTATGTTTTATTGCTTTGATAAAACACAAACGTACACAATTAAGTCGTTTCTTTAATGTTTTTACCAGTGGTTGTCAATAATTGCAAGAATGTTTGGCAACTCCGGATGGTATGTAACCACAAAAAAGGAATTCTTACATTTGTGACCTGTGTTTTGTATGTTAGTAGTTCCTCCCTCGACAGTGCGCTTGCTTTGGATATAGCCTGTGATACATTTTACCCACGCCTGAGAAGGTATTAAGTTAGCTCTTGTTATCTGAAGTCCAAGGCACTCTTCTGGGTGAATATTTGTCTAATAAGACCATCTTAACTGAAAGGAATATTTCTGCAGCAATGTTTTGGATGGCAGCTGGGTTTAAAAAGGTATTGATGACTGTCGGTTTGTTGTGAATAAAGGTCATTCACAACGTTGTCCCCCTCAGGGTGTGAGATAAAAACAAATACGTGTTGTTCGATGGATGATTCACTTGTAAATATAATAATGTTGTGGAAGGTATAAGTCTATTTAAGGAAATCATAGACTTGTTCTTGACCATATCACCATGACATGTCGATATAGTTGATGAAACGCAACCAAAGATACGGAATCCGGATAGTGCCATCTATAATCTCGCCCTTCTTTCATCAAGGGCGACACACGATACGCGATATTTTTGGCGACAGTCGCGGCGACGCACGATATTTTGCGATATCTCGCATATAAAAGGGCGACGGCCGCGTTCTTAAAGGGCGACGGTCGTGTTCAAAGGGCGACGGTCGTGTTCAAAGGGAGAGATATCGCATATAAAAGGGTGACGGTCGCGTTCATAAAGGGCGACGGTCGTGTTTAAAGGGCGACGGCCGTGTTTAAAGGGCGAAATATCGCATATAAAAAGGCGACTGTCGCGCAAAATATCGTGCGTCGCCGCGACTGTCGCGCAAAATATCGTGTATCGTGTGTCGCACTTGATGAAAGAAAGGCGAAATTTTGGATGGCACTATCCAGATTCCGTACAAATATGTAGTTTCATATCTACCGACTTGAGGAATTGTCCTTCAAAGTGCCCCATAAAGATGTAAGCATATGATGGTTCGAGGTTTGTTTGTTCCCATGGCAGTGCATTGCACTTGAAGTTAATGTTTGCCATTTAACTCGAAGTTGTTACAATTTAAAATTAATATTAAAAATTCCCTTAAAGTCTCCATTTGGGATCGTGTGTGTCCATTGGTTTCAATGCAGCTTTACACGCTTCAATTCCGTCTGTATGTTTGATGTTTGTCTAAAGGGATACAACATCCATTGAGAATAGTAAAGTGTCGTTTGGGATTTTGTTCGATGACGACTTTTTCAGGTCGTCCGTAGTGTCATTTACATACGAAGGTAGTTTTTCAACTAGAGGTATTGGGTGGTAGTCATCAAATTCTGAAATGCATTCAGTAGGATGGCCTTTCTCTGACACTTTCGGGCGACCAGGATTGCCAGGTTTGCGAATTTTTAAAAGGTAGATTCGACAAGCGTAAGGGTTCTTATGTAGGAGTTAATCAAATTTTTCTTCACTTATGTGTTCGGAATCTAACAAGTTTTTAAATTCATTGTTAAATTGTGTAATGAATTCGAATGTACGATCGTTTGCAGGAGTTTTTAAACCTTTTGTCGCTGAGTTGTTGTTCGGCTTCGGATATGTACTGTTCGCTGTTCATAATACAAACTGCGGACCCCTTATATGCTGGTTTGGTTACAATATCGCTGTTGTTTTTCAGTGTGCGTAGTGATTGTTTTACATGTTTTGTCATGTGGTTTTCGTTTTCTTTGTTCATTAATTTATTTGTTGAGATTTCAGATTCGACAATATGAATGAAAGCTTCAAGAGGGACTTATTTTCGGCGGCTCCCATGAGATTTTAAATTTAAACTGTTGGTACTTTTCTTCATCGTATGTGTTTAAACCCAGTTTCAACTGTGGTTTAGCTGACACGTGTATTTCGATTATGCCTGTCTGTTCCTGATTCTGATGTTTTAACAGATGTGTCGTGTAGGGCCGAACTGTTGTCATACAATGGCTCCAGTGTAGAAAAATTTGACCTTAGTCTAAATTTCCTGCTGAATGATTTGGAATCTTCGATTAACTTACCCCTGTCAATGCGAGGATGTTTTGGCAAACGTTAAACCCTGTTGAGAGTACTAAATTCAATGTTCTGTGAGTTCAGTGCTTGATAAATTACGACAATGGTTGAGTGACTGTCGGGGTAAATTTGTGACTGTGAACGCTTTAAACGACGCTTCCTGTGCGTTTTATATCTCACAAATGTGAGGAATTGAAAAATGTTCTTGCAAGGTACATTCCTTACGTTGTGATTTTTTTATATTGTATATGATTTTAGTGAGCTTCTAACCATAGATAGCAAGTTCTTTACAATTTGAGATTTTAAATGTTTTTTTTTATAATCAGACTGTATAGAGACCAGTTCATGTTCGAGACATTTCGATTTACTTACATAGCATCCATTAAGCAAACGCACAATTGTTAAGGACACATGATTTAAAATTGCATTCCATCTTGCCAGAAAGCAATGTGATGCTTTCCCAGGTATACTAGGAATCCATTTAAGTGTAAGTCCTTTATAAATGTTTGCTTCAAAATACATGTTAACATATATTCATCACGTTAATTGTGGTTTCTATCACATGTACGATGTTGCAAATAAAATGAGAAGTAGACAAAAACAAATAATGTATTATAACAAAGTGCACTTTATATAAAATGAGACAACTTGGTTTTATAGTTACAGCAAGCCCCGTATCGGCAGTTATTGTATAGTACCGGTAACTAAAGCATACGATTTCACTATTCTACTTTTTATACAGTAGTGTGTCACTGATTAATAAGTTTACGTTTCTTTCCAGTGGTGGACGGTCAATGGGGTCAATGGGGCTCGTGGTCCTCGTGTAATTCTCATTGTAACCAGACACGGTCTCGACTCTGCGACAATCCCGCGCCGGAACACGGTGGAAGAAATTGCCATGGTAATGGGACAGAAACTCATAACTGTGTCACAGATCTATGCCAAGGTAATATTTCATTCAAAATCTTATTATAAGAACAGTTATTAGAAAACAACACATTACATAATTATGTCACATGTACGTTAATTTGCATTTGTAAGAACAAAGCGTGTACAGTTTTATAATTTCTACGGGTTTAAGATGTCGTTGGCGAGTTAACGCAGATGTTTTATTGCATGATATGGCATTTTTAATGAAAACTGATCTTTTGTAGTACGTGACTGCTTCGATTTGCACAAGATTGACTCCACACTTAGAAGTGGTGTGTACACCATCATAACTCCACTCTCTCACACCACGATACAGGTGTACTGTGACATGGATACGGATGGAGGAGGATGGACGGTAGTATCAGTTTTAAAATATAAAATCAACACTCCACTCACTATCACCACAATACCTGTTTAATGTGGAATGGGGACGGATGGAGGAGGATGGACGGTAGTATTATTTTTATTATAAATGCAATAATAATCCATCTACTCACTCACACAAATATACAGGTGTACTGTTAAATGGAGACGGATGGAGGAGGATAGAATGTATTCTAATTTAAATTACAAAATCATTATCACTACCATACTCACTCACACCGAGATAAAGGTGTACAGTGAAATGAGTGATCAAGAGAAAGATTAAGGAAGTGAATGGTTTATATCACACAGGAACCTTATGTTTGGTGCAATAAGTACATGTATTTAAGTTATTATTTAAAGGTATACATTTTCCGCTCATTAAATGTTTTTTTTGTTCTCTAGGTTTTTCAAAAACGCTTCAATGGCAGCGTGGACTTTTACAGAAACTTTACAGATTACGAAAACGGATTCGGCAGTGTACAAGGGGAATATTGGCTTGGTAAAGATTATTTTTTTTTACTATTCGATTTTACAACACTTGCGCTATGTTTGTACTGAAAACATTGTATAGTCAACTAAACTGATCTTTGACAGTCAGACGTGGTCAAGTGGCATTTCATAGTTTTATTTAGATTGCGATTCTTTAATATTATATAGTTATGCACGTCTTATGTTTGTTGCGATCAGAAACAAGCACATGAAATTATAACTTGTGAAACAAACCTTTATTGAGTTTCTTATAACAGGGTTACAATACGTCCAAGAGATAACATCGCAAGGTACTTATAAACTTCGCGTTGATATTGTGAATTCAAACGGGATCAAGGGGTTTGATGAGTACGGCAATTTCAGTCTCATAAACGGAACTACCTACACACTGAATCTAGGAGCCAGGATAGGGTCACGCGGAGGTGTGTTAGTTAGAAAATAGTTATGTGATAAGTTATTCAATTTTAACATTGAATATATTTTGATGTTATATACACAAAAAAACAAGTCATCAATACATATCTGCATTTTTATACAAATCTATGACAAAACATTTGAACAAATGTTTTGTAAGTCCCATCAAACTCGACAAAATTAATGGAACATTATGATTTACACATTTTAGCTGTGCTTTTTGACAAGAAAGAATATAACGCACTAATGCAATTTAAATATGTTATTGATACATCACAGAAGCAACATTATAAGTGCTTAAGAGAGTTCATTAATAAGAAATCTGTCAACGATATTTATTTTATTTTGTTGAAGTCAACACCTCCCTGACATTCCATACGGCGGATCCAAACGGTTCACCTGTGGACCAAGCTTTCAGCACGTATGATAAAGGTCCTGCAACTACCTGTGGGTATTTATACAAAGGAGGCTGGTGGTTTAGTGACTGCTATAGTCACATAAATTTGAATGGAGTGTACCATCCAGGCACCACCAGCGGGAATGACATGGTTTATGATAACTCGATCGGTCTTGAAGCCAGCACCATGATGTTTAAACAATAGCTTGTCATAACGTTATAACATTTTGGAAATAAACGACCGAAACGAAAAACACAATCTTCATTATTAAATTACGCTCTTCGTAATGAACATTCTTCATTATTGTCATAAACGACTAGAATAGCACGACATTTAAATTTTCAATGGCTCTTTTCCAGCTACTGTGTAGACACTGCTGTTTTGTTCAACATCCGACATAATATTTGATGAATTGAATGTTAAAAAAAACATTGTTGACAATAAAAATGCAATGAGAATATTGTCGACTATCGCCTTCCGTACACAAACTATTCTTTACGGAATACCGTTAGGGCCATCGTGGTTACACATTAAAATCCAGAGGGCGAGAATGCGAGAACGCGAGAGTACGATGACGAGAATGCGACAATACGATGACGACANAAAATTGTCCGAACATATGACACAATTTCCAAAAAAAAAACACACTATGAAAATAAAGCAGAGAAGACACAACCTTTCGTAAATACAAATATGCTACAAACTTTGTCAATTTAATTTTAGTTACGCGATTATGATCGAATGTAATACAAATGATCGACACCTTATATCCTTTTTAGGGACTAAAGCTAAACCTGCTGGAATAACAAATCTGGAATACTAATATAAAAGGTTTAAGTTCGGGGGAAAAAATGGGTTGATCGAGAAAGTGGAATCATACAACTTTAAATTTTACGCTTGACACATATTATGTGCATTATAATGCAATTTTGTAAGTTTCACACACAGCCGTTTTAAGAAAGGGTTTGGTGAAGGACATGTCTGTTGTTTCGTTTGTTAGTCAGCCCGACAGTATTTATGTCTTCGAAGAATCGTACTTTTTGAGACATTTACTTAGCAAGCAGTATTTCTTATAAATTGACATTATCGCCAAAAACAAAAAAAAACATCACCAAAATGCACAGTAAAATCACAAAGAGTATCGTTCATTAATGATATATATTTTTTTAATATTAATGTTCTCTATATGTTTAGGTCATAGTCGTGTCGCGTATAAGCAAGCAACTGTTCATATATAAATGCGCGTCAAGGCATAAACAATCTTTCTGCATATACGTTCAAACTCAACGCATAAACGTATATTCTCACGTGCTTTCGTTGAAGAACTTATGAACTGTTACAGACGGTCACAGAATGTAAAGCCCATGCTTGTTTTATAAGGTTGTTATTGATGTCCTTGTGACAATGTGACACAGTGAACAGCGTGATTTGTTTTCATAAAAAATCATTATTGGATAACTAAATTGACTTTTTCATATCGATTTACATTTTTTATCAATAATTGTATTTATAACCGTGGTATTTAAAAAAAAAATACTTAAAGGTGATAATTTTATCTTACAAGGGTCTCAAAAATGGCACGCAGTTACACTGACATAAATATAATATGAGTTAAACAACAAGCACGTCTCTTTTTTCAAATGAAGTTGTCATTTCGATTCCTGCTTGCGGCTTGGCTGATTCGTAGTTTTGTGATACTTAGATTTGTTTCAAATACTTGATTGTTTTTTACATTATGAATAAGTTATTCAATGCACATCTCTTCATTACTCTGAAATGACCGTGAAACTAACAATTTTGTTGGACAAATCTACTAACCGAAAGTCTGCTCTCGTACATACTGATATAAAAATATAGTATAGCACCAAATGTATTGATTTTGAACTTTTAAAACAGCGATATGTTATACATCAAATCAGTCTGACTCAAAGTCTGTTTAAATCATCAGTGGTCTTCTGTACCTCTGTACTCCAGTGCACCCAAGGGTCATAAGTATAATACTAAAATATAATAAATGATAAGTATTTTATTAAGACGAGCAACAATAGTTATTTTATAAAAGATTCTATTGTTCTGTTGTTATGAATTAATTTGCTGATTATTGTGCTAAGTGTACACTGGCATGCGGTTTGTCTAGATCGCCACCATTGTCTACATGTATCTGATCGTGGTCTTTCGTTGAGATAACAAGCTTAAGCAATATGTGATGCAAGTCCGTACATTATGATACGCTGTGTTGCGTTTGTCTGCAATTTGTTAACGATTTGAACCTCGCTCTGTGAAAAGGGGGTTTAATGTATATGCGTTAAGAGTCGTCGTCCCAGATTAGCCTGAGCGGACTTATCAGGGACGAAACTTCCCGCCTTAACTGGATTTTTGTCAAGAAGAGTCTTCATTTGAAAGAAAATTTAACACAATAAAATCGGAAGGTGTCGTCCCTTATAAGCCTGTGCGAACTGCAAAGGATAATCTGGGACGATACTTAACGCACATGCATTTAACCCCCTTTTCACATATTGATGCTCATTTGAAAATTCATGTTTTACGGTCGATATTTGTCTTACCTCAATCCTGTTTACTATCGTTTAATTTCTAATTTGATGCAACGAGGTAAGTTTTCAACTAAGCGACTGCGATTTACTAACCCATTTATGCCTAGTGTACTCTCCCATCCTTCTAAATTGGATTTATTTCCAAAATTAGGAATGTCTAGTATATTTATTTCTATATTTAGAATATTTCATCATGCGGCGTCTCATCTGGGTCTATGCTGTTTGCCAAGGCCTTTTTTCTAGACGCTATGCATAAATGGGTTAATGTGTGTTTCTGTTTTTGTTATTTGCTACGCTGATTGGTATTGTTTTGGCATTTCGTCACTTGCCGAAAATGGGCCGCGTCTTGCGAAAAAGGGTATTATGCCATATGCGGCCGGCGCAGCACCATACAAGCCTGCGCATTCTCGATAGAGGACATCTCCGTCGTCGTCCGTCGTCCACAATTTGGGACCGTTATCGCGTTTGAGACTTAAATTTTTATCTAATCTTAAGATAACTTGAACAGTTTGTTTATAGCCATACAATCTCAACAGCCTTTGTATTCGAGCTAGATCCAGATGGTACATCTAGAGAGATCGCCCCTTTGCATAAAAAATGGCAAATATGCCCATTTACAAAACATAGACTAAATGTTCGACATCTCTACCAAACTTTCACAGTCCTTTTTTTATGACAGTCAACTGCAAAAAATCGACCAAATCAAATTGTGACATACCTACTGTAGTTATTGCCCGTTGTTTGTGAAGAAAACACACAAATTAACATTATGCAGAACATAGTCTTCATTTTTCATCAGAGATGCACCATTCTTGTACAGTTTATTTATGACAATTACATAACTGTAGTGGTGAAATATGAGCAACACTACGTCGAAAGTTATTGCCCATTGTTTGAGAAAAAGAATGCAAAAAAATAAACATAATTGAAGATGGCTACGTTTTTATATAAGCTTAAACTGTTTGTCAATAGCCAAGGATTAATAAGTAAATAGGGAGTGAAGTTTAATCAAGATCGGACTAACATCACCAGAGTTATTTCCCTATGTTTGTGAAAACAAAAGTCGGCATTTTCAGGATAGATACTTAACACTGTCTTTCACTGTTTGTCTGTGACAATACGATTAGTATTTCATAGAAATTTTAAGAAAGTCACACCCGAAACGCCAGAGTTATTGCCATTTAAAAATTCAGAATTAGTCATGATTGTCATCTATTAACTTTCCTATTTTTGTGTACAACCATGACTTTAAATTAAAGCAATTATCACGCAATATATAAGCATGTGGACCAGAATCACTGGAGTTTATGTCCTACGTTTTTGAATGAAGTCCAAAATTGATATCTTTCATAATAGGCAGCTGATTTTTTTTTCAAATTGTAACCAATGTTGCACAGATCTATAACCATAAACATTACATGAAAAGATAAATTTAAAACAAAAAATGAACCAAACACACAGAAATGTTCATAGACTGAGTGTAAAACTATGCTTCGTACATGCATTTGTCATATTCTAAAGTAAAATTATCTAATAATGTATCAACATGCATTCTAAAAATCTGCTGTTTCTGCATTTGCAGAAATTTCATTGAACACATACGAATCTGAAACCTCGTTTACTTTACCCAAGTCCCATGACACCCATGTTTAAAATAGGAAAACTCATTAGCCGCGAAATGCAAAATAAACCCTTATATAAATAAATAAATAAATTTTATTTTGAGTCGGCAAGACATATAACAAGTAACATAAGCTGCAAAGCTTTTTAACCGACTAAACAACAAGTGTAAGCAATAAAACATGAGTAAAACAGCTAAAAAAAAGATCAAATACATGTTTTAAGGGGTGAAAGCACAAATTAAGACAATAAATTACATGCAACACTGAAATAGGTTTGACAATATTAAAGCATAAATAAAATTTGAGGCAATTAAAAACTGTGTAGGAAGCTGCTGATCTAGACCTGCTAGTAGGACTAAAAACTGCAATAAGACGACAGAATAAGAAACTGAATTCAAAAAGAAACACAAAAGTGCGACAGATAAAAAAGTGCTAAGAACGAATATCACCTCGAATCAGATTCGAAATGAACTGATCAGCAGCTTTCTCACAATAAAAACAAAATAAAGCATGAAACAAAATAAAGCATGAAACAAACTAGAAGCAAACTAGAAGCAAGCACAGGCAATCAGAATAAAATAATACATACTACATAAGCAAAACAAAGACATCAAAAGCCACTAAACACAAATTAGAAGCAAGCACAGGCAATCAGAATAAAATACTAAATAATACATAAGCAAAACAGAGACAGCAAAAGCAACTAAACACAGCGTGGCATGCAGCTCCAGAACTTTATGTACCTATGTAACTTTACAGGAAGAACATTTGCATTCTTTGCCAGTCCAGTTCATCATAAAGCTTTTAAATTGGTTAAAATTACTTGCTTTCCTGTGGCTTTCTGGTAAAGCATTCCACAGAGCTGGAGCTGCATGCCGGAAGCTGTTGGTACCATACTTAGTAGACTTGACTTGGGGAATCTCAAGAAGATTGGTATACCTGAAGTGATAACGAGATTCACGTTTGATAACAAGGTCATTTAGAACAGGTGGAGACATTCTATTTATAATTTTGAAGGTTTCAAGTGCAATAACTCTGGTTCTTCTAATGTATAGACTAGGCAAGTTTGCTTTTGTAAGTAATTGGTCATACGAGCTGTTGTAATCATCATATACGAAGCGAAGAGCTCTCTCTTGTATTTTTTCAATTTTGTCTGTGTTACTTTTAGAACAGAAATGCCAAGTTAGAGGGCAGAAACTGAAATTTGATAAGATAAATGAATGGAAAATGGTCAGTCTACTAAGACGACAGAGGTTTTTCCCTATTCTTTTCAAAATATTTAGCTGTTGTGCTGCCTTACTGCAAATGCTACTAATGTGGTGATCAAAATTTAGGTTTGAGTCTAAGTTTACTCCTAGAAGTTTAACAACATCGTCACATTTAATATTAGCGTTACTTATGTCGAGAGAAGGGTTTTTGGAGGCGGTTCTTTTTCCAATAGCTATAGCTTGAAACTTGTCGGGATTGGCTTGCATACAATTAAAAGTAAACCAGTCTATAAGGATATTGCTTTCTTCTTGTAGAACTTTAACAAGGTCATCAAAATTTGTGGAACAGTAGGAAAGTGTATTATCATCTGCATAATTATAGAGTGTGCCCTTGTGAATAAAATAAAAGATATCATTGATGAAGACATTAAATAGGAGAGGCCCGAGTATGGAGCCCTGAGGTACGCCTTTGATAATATGAGCCCAGGAGCTTACAGAACTACCTATTTTGATTTGTTGTTTCCTATGGGATAGATAAGAAGTTAAAAGATCAATAGAGTTGTTAGATAGACCATAACATTTAAGTTTGCATAGGAGAATATCATGGGGCAGGCAGTCGAACGCCTTTGATAAATCCATCAGTACTGCAGCAACATATTGGTCGGAGTCTAATGCAGATTTCCAATCCTCGACAAGTTTCAAGAGTGTTGTTTGGCATCCATGCCCTTTCCGAAAAGCACATAAAAAGTTGTTGAAAATCTTATCAAAGTGTATAGTAAGTTGATTAGCCAGAACCTTTTCGAATTTTTTTGAAGGAGCAGGTAATATGCTTACAGGTCTATAGTTAGACTTGACTAAGGGATCATCTTTCTTATAAACTGGGGTTACCTGTGCTTGCTTTAGTCGATCAGGGAATATACCAGAGTCAATAGAATTGTTAACAAAGTATGTATAGAAAGGGACCAGTGACTGTGAACCTAATTTTAGGAGTTTTATAGATATTTTGTCAATTCCAGTAGCTTTTTTCGCATTAAACTTCCGTAAAATATTTGATACAGTTGATTGTTCCACATGTGAAAAATTAAATGAATCTGGGGGAATATTTTGCCCTAGTATTTTGTTTATACTTGGATGGTTACTTTCATCAAAGGTAAAATCTTTTCCAATGTCTTTCGCGACATTTACATAGAAATCATTGAAAATGTCAGCTACATCACTATTATCTGATATTGTCTTTTGATTATCATTGAGTATGATTTTACTCTGATTATTTTTTGACTTGTTTGACATATAAGGTTTTATTGTTTCCCAGAAATCTTTAGATTTACAGCCACCAGTACACCTTTCCTGAAAAAAGTTATTCATAGATTTACGTTTAAGTTTATTTACTAAATTTCTATTTTTACGATACTGTTCCCAGGATTTTGAGTTTTTCGTTTTAGTATACTTGTTATACGACATTTTTTTAGTGTAAATAGCTTTTCTTAGTTCTTTATTCATATAAGGTAACTGAACAGGCTTTCTGTATGTTTGTTTAAATGGAGCATGCTTGTTCATAATTTCAACAACATCATTTTCAAAAGTGTTGTACACCGAATCTAAGTTATCGGGATTACATGAATAATTTTCAACATTTAGTTTGCACAATTCTTCATTATATGAATCAATATTGAAATTTTTAAAGCTTCTGTAAGTAATTTTCTGTTTCTCATTCCTCGGGACAGTATTGTTTATAACAGTACTTATCATATTGTGACAGTCACTAATACCGGTTGAGAAATTTAGAGTTCTGATGCACAAATTTTTACTATTTGTCAAGATGACATCCAGTAAGGATGGTGAACAGTCCTTTTTACAACATGTTGGATTTTTAATAATGTTGGACAGATTAAAAATTTCTTAAATATCTAATACAATTTTACTTTTAGTATCACAAAGAAGATCATAATTCAGGTCGCCAATGACAGCATAGTGATCGAAAACACTTATACATTTGTCTAAAGTTTTGCAAAAGCTATCAGAAAAAGATATATTGTTCATGCTTGGTGGCCTATAGACGCAGAAGAAACACCATTTTGATTTATTTAAATTGACTTCATATATGATATTTTCGAGGTTGTCTGACTCAAGGTCTTTACGTCTTCTAGACGGGATGTCATTTCTTATGTATGCAGCTAAACCACCCCCGTTTATGTCCCTGTCTCTACGTTCGAATTTGTAGCCGGGGACCTCAAAGATAGCACTGCGATATGAGCTGTCAATTTTAGTCTCAGATATATATAACAGATCTACAAGTTTATCGATCAATACTTCGTGAAATTCAACAAATTTTGATTTTAGACTGTTTATATTTAAATGCGCCACAATAAATTTATTAGGATGTTTTTTGCGCACATCTGCAAAGAGACCTTCGGAAATATAATTATCAAACCTGTCACAGCATGATCATCTTAACCTATGCCAGTACTCAAGTGAGCACTTTGGGCAATCAAGGTCCTCGTGTTTAGTGGTTTGGATTATTAATAAGCACTGCGCTTGTTTAGGACAATGAAATATGTTATGTTTAGTTTATTGTGCGACAGTTCATCCCTTAGTATGCCCCGACAAAACATACAGCTTTAATTCCATTTTTATGTATTTGTTGTGTTAAATACATGCAGATGTGTGAAGATGTCGTACATTTATACGATGCCAAAACGACATTGTTTATCTTAAACAAAATTCTCTTCTAAAAAAATGCATTAACATGCTCTTTGAGTTTGAGTTTCGATAATATAGAGGCCAGTTAACAGAAAATTGACATAAATATGAACATAATTAATTATAAAAGATAAATAGCCGACAACGACCGATTTAGAGTTAAAACTCCCGGGTACGTTTTAGTTTATTTACCGTACCCGGGGTACATGTAAGTAAACTTTAGAGTACCCAGGGTACATGTAAGTAGTACCCGAGCCAACAATGACCAATCGAGCGTCACTAAGTATAAAATTAGATTTATTTAAAAAAACTAAGCAGTGCATAAAAAATACCGATTTTCATCAAGTTAAGAAAATTATATACAAATTTGACTTCCTCTGAGAAAAAGGCGCTTCGTGCACGTGCGTTAAGTGTCGTCCCACATTAGTCTGTGCAGTCAGCACAGGCGAATCAGGGACGACACTTTCCTGCTTTAATGGTATGTTCGTTTAAATAAAGTTTCCTCTTAGGGAAAATCCAGTTTAATCTGACTGAATGTGTCGTCCATGATTAGCATGTGAGCACTGCACAAGCTAATCTGGAACGACAAGTTAAGCACATGCATTAAACCTCGTTTTCCCAGAGCGAGTCCCAAAATATATCACAAACTTTGATATGATCGTTCCAGTGATTGGGATCACGCTTCCAGAGATCAACTTTGTCGGCCATTGTAGAAAGTAGGAAAAGTGAACGTGAAATCTTTACTTTGACGAGATTTGAGGTCACATTGACTTGAAGATGGGACTTAGGGATTTATACCTACCACCGGGACACTGCGAGATGATGCATGACAAGAGTGTGAACAAATGTTCAAAGTGTGTGATAAACACCAGCATCAGTATGGGAGTCTGGTATATTGTGGTAAATGTTAGGGATATAATTTGTTTGACTAGACTTCGCTGTTCTGCACACTCACTATTCATTGAAGAAGGTAGATATAGAAATATTCCAAGAAGTGAACGAGTATGTACCAGGTGTAATATGGGTTTAATTGAGAATGAATACCATTTTTTGTTAATTTGTCCATTGTATAGAGATTTAAGAAAACTATTATTACCCAAATATTATCTACGCTGGTCTTCTATTATAAAAATGACGCAACTGATGTCTACTTCATATAGAAAGACATTTATTAACTTGGCTAAATTTACTAAAATGGCATTTGATTTAGATCTAGTCACAATAAGTATTAGTTTTGTATATATGTATATTGTTGTTTTTTTTTTTTGTCAACTTTCACAAAACCATTAATTATTATGTCATGTCCATCATATACACCATACTTTTCATCCAAATTGTTGAATATGCATTTATGTACACCGCCATTACATGTCTTATGTATGTTGTTTGGCTATATACAAATGTATTTGCCAATACAATTTGACTTGACTTGACTTGGTATTAAAGGATTAATCACTACATCAGACAGAGATAATCATCGTGTTAAATGGTGATAACAGCTTGCACGAATTGAGACAATCAGTCCCGAAGAATTGCATTGAATTATTTGTATGTTGTTGTTTGATAAAATTGTTTGATAAAGATGTTACGGTTGTCAAAATATTTTAATCCATTTAAAACACTAACTTTATTAGCAAAAAATAAATAGACTTGATATATTTGAATTTTAATAGTTAAATAATCAAAATCACCTTATTAAGCAGAACTAATTGTCTTCGTTGAATGCGACATTGGATTTAATAATTTCATAAATATTCTTTATGATGAACATCGTAGATAAATTTGTAGAGGAACCATGTGACTCGGTGATAGATTTATATCGAGAATTGACGCTGCATTATTGTTCTTTTTTCCAGGGAATATCTTTAATGTGTTTAGATTTTCCATTACTTGTAATCAAACAAGATACTGCAGTTGGTTGATGCGCCGTCTAATGTAAGGTGTTCAATTGAAGCATAAATCGTGATTTCAAGACCTGTCTGCGCTAATTAATTGTGTCGTGTTATGAGAAAACTGGACGAAATGCATGTGCGTAAAGCCTGTGCAGTCCGCACAGGCTAATCAGGGACGACAATTTCCGCTGTTATGGAATTTTTCTTTTAATTGATGTCTCTCCTTAGCGAAAAGTTAAGGCGGAAAGTGTCGTCCCGGATTAGCCTGTTCGTATTGCACAGGCTTATCTGGACGACACTTTACGCACATGCATTATGCCCAGTTTTCTCAGAACACGACTCAATTGTCATACTCTCTTTGTTCAACGATTGGGTCTCGATCTTCAACGATCATCACAATTTTGGTCCCCTTGATGTGATACGTTCTTGAACAAGTACTTGTCTCTGTAAACAAACCTTGTGCTACGACTGTAATTAAGATGTATTTAATGATTTTAATAATCGCGTGAGAAAGTATCGTTTCCTTACCTACGATTTTTGGAGCCTATCTTGTGCCAACAATGTTATAGTGTACAAATCTATAGAAAACAAAACATATGCTGCATTTTCAAATGTAAAAAAAAAAATCTCTAAAACAAGTCTGTAAATATTACAAATTTTATATTAGAACAAGAAAGGAACGTTGTACCTAACATGCACACAACTTTATTGACGTGTGTGAAGTTAGCCTAAACATACATCATATTTAACCTGTTGAGGCTATTTAGCAGCCTTTTGAGCATTTAAAGCAAGCTTAATAAATAGGATAAAATAAACAGCACATTTAGCCTGTTTAGAAGCATATTTAAGATATAAAGACTATTAATCATGTAAGTGTTTTATCCCTGGGTTTAAGTGTCACCACTGACCAGTTTGTAGATGGTCTGACCTTAGGCGATATACGATTTTGTAAGACTTTTCACTATGCGGAATAGTGCTTTATTTTCGCGTATGCAAATTTTAAGGTGAGGTCAGTGGGGGCAATCAAACTTTTATTATGTAATATAGTTTTTAATGCGAATTAGTCTCATAACTCTAAGGTCGTACAAAGCTGTTTTAACTAATATCCAGACTTTAGTGAAGACTATATAACTTTTTGGTATTTGGAAGAGAGGTTACTCTGTAGTTCATGTTAAAGTTTCAGTAATTTGAACTCATGGCTTAGCTCCCTTTCATTTCACTATAAGTGTATAATGATTCTTATGTTGATATATAATACTATTCTAGTCTCTTATAACTCGATACTTCCGAGTGGCAGCATTTTTTAATTATTCTTATGTTTTATTATATGTTGTGATTGTATATATGTTGATGAGACTGTAATAAACTATAAAACTCTGTTAAATATGATACAATTTAAAGCATATTTAGCATACTTTGCAGCATATTTAGCCTATTTAACAAGACTATTAAACAGGTTAAAATGTAAACCTCTTTAGAACATTTACGTGCTGTTATTATGAATTTGTTCTTATCATGGATTTCAAGTAAGGTAGTTGATTTGTCGTCTAACTTCTATCTTCTACAATTACCAATAAATTGTATAATATATAGTGTATGCTATGGGCTTGTATAAGCTTTACTGCGAATGAATGTTTTTGTTGTTGGTAGGGAAAATGAACTGACTTGTATGTATTATGTTGATCTCTTAATTAATCACGGTCTGAATGCAATCCATTCACGCCACATGGACATTCGGAGTCGAAAACGCATATGTGTCCTGTTATGAGAAAACTGGGAGAAATACATGTGCGTAAAGTGTCGTCCCAGATTAGCCTCTGCAGTCCGCACAGGCTAATCCGGGACGACACTTTCCGCCTAAACTGGATTTTCGCTAAGAAGAGACATTATTTTAACGATAAATTCCATAATAGCGGAAATTGTCGTCCCTGGTTAGCCTGTGCGAACTGCACAGGCTAATATGGGATGAAAATTTACGCACAAGCATTATGCCCAGTTTTCTCAGAACACGACACATATTCGCTTTACATGGATTTCACATACATGAACATTGATGAAAAATATTATATAACATCATAAAGGAAATATAATTGTGGGTCTCCGGGACAATAACAACACTTATCTGCAATATAGCTACCTGCAGTTATTGTACTTTTGTTAGTAGATTTCGAATGAGAGTTTGATTGTATGCTTTAACATATAAAATGTATACTCGTAGTGCAGATGTTTTAATGTACCTGTCGTTTTTCCTGTTTTAAATATCAATCATGTTATATTGTATTCGATCTGCACACAAATACATCAAATTTAAAAAAAAAGCTTATTTTCATACTATCGTACTGAATTTAGCGTGAATTGAGGTTGTCAAACAACACGACAAAAAATGATGAATACAATTCTAAGTGACTGATTGTCGCATTCAGTGCAACCTGTCAGCGCATGGTACCGGACTAATTAATCTATGTCTGATGTAGTGATTAATCCTTGACATCCCAATCATACACTGATGCCGGTGTTTATCACACCCTTCAAAATCTAAATCCAACCTTGTCATGTCTCGGCTCGCAGTGTGTTCAAGTCGGGTATAAATCCACCGTCACCACCAAAAAGGTCAGTGTGACTCTCACAATTCTCGTGTGATACTTCGTGTTCTTGTGCAGCAACTGTTACAGTTTCAAGGGTGTACAATGGCGGACAAAGTAGATCTCATGAATCGTGACCCCAACAACTTGAATGATCACCTTAAGGTTTGTGAACTTTTGTGGGTTTTTTCGTTATGTAACCAAAAACCTGGTTGTAAAATAATATTTTTAATTGGCTTCAATACTATGTATTGATATGCATGATAAACATTGTATTCAGCAAAAAAAATGTGTTCCAACCATATACGTTTAAACCATATGCATTGCAAACATCAAATTAAAAGGAAATTGTATAATGATATAAATTTTAAATTACTATTTCGTTTCAGGTTAAATTCGAAGACGTCCTCGCAGAACCGGAAGGAGCGCATTCTATTGACTGCGTCTGGAAGCTCTCGTACACGTGCTTCTCGTGCTGGCTCGGGCTCTGTTACAAGATTTCTACGCTACTGTGTGGAATTTGCATCGCCGCCGAGTGGGGCTGTGAGTTCGCCGAAGTCGCCTTCTACCATATCTGGTTCATCACTCCGATGTTGAAGATGTGTGAGATGAACTGCGCCGTTTTCTCGAAGATGATGCGCA
This sequence comes from Dreissena rostriformis, assembly GCA_007657795.1. Lineage (NCBI taxonomy): Eukaryota > Metazoa > Mollusca > Bivalvia > Myida > Dreissenidae > Dreissena > Dreissena rostriformis. Next base: position 114,313 of record VMBQ01002208.1, read on the forward strand.
CGTTCCTCTCATGCTGCATTGAGCCATGCTGCGAGGCGTGTGGTCAGATCTTCCACAATTTCAAGAAATAGTTGCATCATTGACATTTTATGCTCGTTTATAAGGATTCTATGGATACATAGTGTTTATTTAAATAACAGTCCATTGCCATATGTTATAACTACATATTTAAACAAATAAATTATACATATATAATCTTAATAAGTATTGTAAATATTGTTGTTTTCGTTTTGTTTAAAATCGTCATTTTCGAATGTTTGACCTCTTTAACGTGAGAAAATTGTATTAAATAACGTATGGTTCATTTTCATTAGTATGTGTTTGGCAAACTACAAAGTATTTATATAAATACATAATTATAAGCAATGAGATGAAGATCGACTATACGGTAAAATATAACATACAATTCTAATTGAAATTACGGTAGAGGATACTTTTTCATTCAATATAAATTGTGTCAATACATAGAATAAATATAAAATGTAACAAATGTAAAGCTTTAAAAACAACTTGGAATCAACAGAAGAAACAATGAAGCATATATTTTTGTCATTGCACAATTACTAAATTTGAAAACTTTACTATATATTTTCACAAAATTGTATGATTAAGTTTCAAAGTAGAGTAGATATTGTCATAATATAGGTAATTATGCTCATCTTGTTTTCGCCAACGATTTAACATAACTGCATGTCGCTCACATAACTTTAAACGTATATTATTCATAGAACCGAATAAGGTTGTGACCGACACATTTAATTATATGATAGTATAATGGTTATTTAAAGTGTTGATTTCAGCTAAATATTTGCCAAATAATCTGAGTGTTGGTAAGCTTAAAAACAAAAAACGCCTGTTCATGCGTGTCCTATATGGCTGAAACAACGATTTCGATTCAATCTGCGAGCCATTACTAGTGAGCAGGAAGAGCATATTCACTGGCTTGCCTAACGTAATGTAATGGCTGAGACGTATTTTGTTTAAATCTTAGTTGTCTTTCTTAAGAGTCATTTAAGTCTCCAACACACCAGTCTGCTGAATCACAGATAATAAACAATAAGTGTAGCCTGTGAACAGACGCATTGACCGTTGAGCTTTTTCAAATAAGTCTCACTTTTTCCGCATCATCTTGCCTTCTCCGACAAAAGGTTCCAGCGAACCGCGAAGAAAACTCGCAACTCTGTCACATTTCAATGAGTTTATACCCGCGAACTTGTATTTGAACTTTCATTATCCACTATTGTGTAGATGCCTATCAACTACAATGGATATGTTTTGTTTCATTGTTCGCCATTCTGTATTTTTGTTTAAATCTCATTTTGTTTTTGAACTTGATTCAAAGATGTAGGCTATAACCAATGACGAGTAAATCCTTGCCATAACAACGGCGACAGAAAAACGTATTAATAACCATTTATATTGTTCGGTGTTTGCTAGTGTTTCAAGTAAAGACTATGTTTGAGGTTTGGCTATTTGTAAGCGTTGTGTGGCTGTAGCTGGGTTGTTCAAACAGTCTTTAAGAATTCACATCGTACCATATTTAGATAAAAACATGGTTCAGATAGCAGAATGTCGATCTACCTTATTTACTACGATTCTCAAACCTGTATGTGAGATAATGCTATACGCAGTAATGCCTCTGGAAATAGGTTGTAGACGTTGCTAACAATCCATTTCGAACCCATCTATATCACATCACTTGACATTGAAATCTTTTTTCCAATGAACTTCCTAGCACCAACCAGGGACTAATGTGTGTACCAAACAAACCGATTTTTGAGTTTCTGATGCAACACGTGTTTTAATATTGTTTCTAATATGTTGATGACATACTTGTACATTTATTGAATCGTTATATTGGTATTTAAGAATTTTGATGTCATTTGTTGCTAAGGCTTGTCTGCGTCTCTCAAACAATTAAGCATTATTTAAGCTAATAACTTTAGTAGATTTTACCCAAAATACGCGGTGAAGCTTACATAATACAAACTTGTAGTTAATCATGATTGACATTATTAGATTGATTGTATGCATTCGGCGTCAATACCCAATTATCACCAATGCAAATTAAACGTGAATTCTAGCTAATGTTGTTGGCTCGAAATGCATGTTATGTGTTTAAACAATTTACATGCGTAGGGATAAGTTTTGGTTTTCAACCAAACAAAGCGTTGTCATATATTATCGTAAACATAAGCTTTAAATATTACACATATACACAAGCAACTAAAATTAACTTGAAAGAGTTTCATGGGTATATGAAACGATACCCAGTAGAATTAGGCTCCCTTGCACAAGGCTTATCTGCGCTACAGTGATACATATAGGATAACCCTTTATAATTTATTTTAATCCAGTAAGTTACTTTTTAGATCGGTCTTGTACATTATTGCTACCATATATGATCATACTAATCTAATGCTAAATACTCATTAGTATACAACTGATTTGCCCATTCATAGATTTTCTTTTTGCCAAGTGAACTTGAATTTTAATGTATACTTAATGTGTGTTCATATGTTTTCTGTGTATAATCTACTGTTTCCAAAACGGTGTTGTCTTTGACTGTTTGGGTGAACTCGAACGATATCAAGGAATGTTTTCACATTCACAGTAACCCAAAACATGCCGTTTTGATGCCAATGCAATGCTGAGACAGAGGGCACTGTGCAAAGGACGTGATTGAATCACGAATCATTCCCAAACGATTACCATGCGCGGTCATAATTCCCGTCATGATTTTGACGTGATTTTTCTAGGCGATGACATTTGTACGAACGATCAAACTACACGTTTTAACGAAATAAATTAAAATAGAGAATAAAAGGTTAGTGTTGATTATAGATGAGGTTTATCATGCGAGGCTTAGAAAACAAAAAGCACGAGCCTTGGCGAGTGCTTTTTCGTTTTCGTGCCGAGCATGATAAACCTGATCTATAATCAACACTAACCTATAATTCTATTTATCCCACTTTTTATCCAGTAAACCTTTTTCTTTAAAGTAACATTAATCCTCAAAAATCAACGGAAATTTCGTAATGTTCCTTATAGCAAAAGCCAAAATTTCAAAACGAGATGTTTTCTGGTAACAAGGATGTTTGTAAATATAAAATGCTCGTTTTTAATTGTTCGCTTACCCAATTTATTCCATTTTATAACCCCGCGACTATATCTATTCACACGACACATGAACACTAACATGGTACCATTTTAGTGTGTATGTGTCGTATGGATAGATATCAGCGCGGGACATTAAAATGGAATTAATTGTGTACACGAAAAATTAAAAACGAGCATTTTATATCTACAAACATTTATGTTACCAGAAAACATCTTGTTTTGAAATTTTGGCTTTTGCTTTAAGGAACATTGATTTTTTATTAGGTAACTTTATTTTACGAATTACTTTCCGAAATTTCCGTTATTTTTTAGTTTTAATGTTACTTTAAAGGGACTGTCCACTAGATTTTGGCATGTATTGAAGCATGTCATTAAATGCTCTATATTGATAAATTCAAACATTTGACCTAAAAATCTGCAGTTAAAAAACAAGAATACAATTTAAAAAGGGAAAAAAAAGTAAACCTCATCAGGGCTCGAACCAGTGACCATCGGGGTCCTGGAGTAAAAACCAATTAGACCGCTCGGCCATCCTGACAAGTATGTACGATAGCCGTATTTTATACCATATATAAGCAATCCTCGTAGTTTTACAAAATATAGCGACAATAACAGAACTTTCCAAATTATTCAATCGTTTCGCGTCGAACGACGCTTTATGATTTTGAGGTTTTCAAATCGTCAAAAGATGCATATAATGGATATTTAAGAGCATTGTAAATGGTCAGTATTACTATTTCCTCAAAAATATCATAACAAACGCGAAAATTTGCGAATATGAAACAACTTTTTTTAATTTTGTCAATTTACCAATCTGTTGGACGGCCCCTTTAAAGA
>VMBQ01002208.1:119540-142157 GCA_007657795.1 Dreissena rostriformis
AAATATTGGCCACCGACGCGTACATGTTGGAAATCGACATCAAACTTCGCACGTTGCGCACGGTACGAAGTGAGGAAGAGGGAGGCCTCTTATCTTCAAGTGTTGTGACGATGCCGCGATCTTCAAGTGTTGTGACGATGCGGCGATCCGAACTTCCGGTTCACATACCAAGCGCCCCCTCCGCGGAACCCAACAGCGAGAGACATGCACAACTAAACCTACAGAACAACAGCCAAACGCTAAGTGATATTTCGTTTGTTTCCAACTCTTCATAGTACCACCGACTTCCGAAACTCTCTCTGCCTACATTTAATGGTGATATTTTACAATGGCAAACATTCTGGGACTCGTTTGAAACAACTGTGCATTTAAATACAAATCTTTCGGACATTCAGAAGTTTAACTACACGAAATCTCTGTTGGAATGCGACGCGTCTAGAACTATTGATGGGTTCGCTTTGACAAACGCTAATTACAAACGGGCTATTGAACTGCTGAAAGAACGATATGGACAGCAACACAAAATCACCCACGCAATTATGCAGGCACTACTCCAATTACCGGCTCCTCTCTACAATCTGCAGAGTGTTCGAAGTTTTTATGACAAAATGGAGACACACATCCGGAACTTGGAATCCATCGGCCAACAGCAGGACACGTATGGCGATCTGCTTGTTCCGGTTATAGTAAAGAAGTTACCGGCAGACATTAAGCGAAACCTGGCCCGAGAACGAGGAGATACTAACTCGAAGCTGTGCGACCTCCGCCGCGCTATCTACAAGGAGCTTAACATCATGGAAGCCGGAAGTGCATCGTATCCGGAAGTCGCCCAGTTCATGAAAACTGCGTCATTCTACACCGGGACGAACCACGCTAAGAGGGCTAAATTTGACAAAAGCGAATCGTTGAATTTGAAGAAACAAACATTTTCGTGCCTCTTCTGTCACGAGAAACACAAACCTACAACATGTTTGAAGTATTGCAGCCCTTCCGAGTGAATAAGTGTAGTAAAAAGGACAAGCTGTGTTACAATTGTCTCGGTAAGCATCAAGTTTCACTCTGCAGATCGCGTGGTCGTTGTCACCAGTGTCACCGGACACACCACACGAGTATCTGCAACCCCAGCAGCGATGACAAAACAACACACGAAAACACACCAGAAACATCGTCTTTGAGACCGGAAGCTGCTGCTTTCCACTCTTCTATGAAACACCCACACTCTGGTGTTCTTCTAAAGACGGCAATTGATACTGTAGGTATCAAGGAGACGGCCGTCGATGCAGCTATTCTCTTCGACGAGGGCTCTCAGAAGTCTTTTATTACGCAGCAGCTGGCAGACCAACTACAACTACCGGTTGATGGTACGGAAATGTGGACAATTGCGTGATTCGGTGGAAACACAACGAGAGTCCGACACGTTGATCGCAGTACAATCTACGTAAAAACAGACGACAACGAAATGATCCCACTGAGTGTCCTGGTTGTTCCAACAAAAGCGAAACCCATCGACACAAGCCTCATGTCAGTGGCAGCCACATTTCTCTATCTCCGACGGTTGAAGTTAGCCCAACCAGTCTCAGTCGATTCAATGCTAGACATTGCCGTTCTGATTGGCGCAGACCACTACTGGTACTTGGTTGAAGACACTGTTATTCGCGGGAACGGTCCTACAGCTGTGAAGTCCAAGCCAGGCTACATACTGTCGGGTCCTGTTCATATGGGGACTTTCTGTACTGTCACGGTGATCGGTAATGGGATATCGTCCGGTAACGAGAGCGACCGAAACAGCAGCGGTGATGAAGATAACCAAAAGAGAGGCACCCCAATCGTTAAGCCAACCGATTCTAACCGCAGACGGTGAAGGAGGGCGGCACGGTCTCAACTTCCGGATCCTCTGACTTCAATTCCGGTCCAAATCGCAGATGACTCCACTATTGACAGTTTCTTCACCTACCCTTTGTTACCGCCGGCTGACGTCGACGAGATGAACAACACTAATAATCGCCGACGACGACGGTTGCGTACGCGGTCAAAGAGTTTTCCCGATCCGCGACGGCTTGATTCATTACCAGAAGTGTAAGCGTCAAAATCGGAAGTTCCGTATCACTTCATTCCCGACGGAGCCGTGTTCGACAAAACGCGATTGGAAGTGGAACCAAGCCATGGCGACCGATCGAAAAAGAAGAAACTCGAAGAGTGCGTGAGGAAAAAAGTTAAAACCAAAGGGGAGCCGAATAATCACTTGCAGAAGCAGACGACATCGAAATACGGTTATGAATACGAGGCGGACTCAACGGAGTAGAACTGGCGGCGACGGGGAAATGACAGACGAAACCGAGAGTGAACTCATTCTGGAGGTCCCGGAAGTCGTGAAAGACGAGCCGCCGCCATTGCTCGCAACCGCAATGCCGCAGACGATTGACGATAGAGATTACAACATGGCCCCGGAGGTGATCATTCTGAAAGATGAGGACACGCGGCTCAAAGACGTAGAGGACAAATACGCGCTTACAACGACCCAACAGAAAGACAAACAAAAGAAAAGAAAGCAAAGGAAATCAAAGGGAAAAACTGTAACACTCGACCTTTTGTAGATCTCTTTTTAATTCAATTATTAAGTGTGATACGATAGACATTGGATATTGTGGTGTGATATCTAATCAACATTGACTTGTCTAATAAAATAGTGTTTATGTTATGTTAATATTACCAATTATGTGTTTTCTACTTTTTCGCGGCCAGGAGAATGTTGTGATTTTGGCGCGACGTCGTACGACGTCGCCGATGGCGCGAACGTTCACGTCTTAAGACGTCATCATTATTGTTATTTTTGTTGCTTTTGAACGTAAAATAATAGGTCGAACCGGGATTTAATTATATTTCTTTCTCACAACCGAAGTACATTTGCATTAACAATACGATCGCCGACACTTAATTTGCAGAGGTAAGAATGGACTTTGTTAAAACAACTGCTGTGTATTTTGTTGAATTAACACAATGAACCTTTTCGCAAAAAAATGTCTTTTCATGTCGTTGTCCTTTACATAACCAAAGTGTTGAACCAACACATATTTTAATTATTCTGGTTGATATTTGTTTTATCTGATACTCGTTTTAGTCGTCAGTTTCATGTTTTGCTGATAATCACTATTGTTTGAATGCACCGTGTTTGCGGAGTGATATTGCTCCATGTTTCGATGACTGGTTCGATTGTGTCGCTGTATACTTCAAAGTTCTTCTGTACATGCTATATCTAGTCCATAAAGAACTGGGAAACAAACGTGAGAAGAATGTGGCATGGTTGTTTCTTAATACACTTATCGACGATGACTTCATTTTATGTCACTTTTAAACTGGGTACAATTTAGTGATATGTATCCTCCGTTACATGGGTGATCTTCAATCGCGATACAATGACTATCTCCGGAATCCTTCGTTAGATAGGCCTGATTTATGCATTGAATCGTCTGCTGATTCAGAGTGGGGTCATCTTGGTGCCGCTTTGTCATAATGCAGGAATGCATGGGTTAAAAGACCCGACCACAATGCGGCCAAATGTACTATAGACTTATGACCGACGAAACTTTCACCTTCAATTAAGAATATGTTTATTTTGACAACGACGATAGCGATTTGTGTATGGAGGATATCTTGAACGAAAGTTACGATGCCAAGAAATTGATATACAGTCGATGTGGTACATAATAGTGAAACATGGTTATTATTTAACAACTCTGTAAATCGGGCAAAACACACTTACTTAAAAAAAACATTTTGAACTAATATAGGTAATGAATATAGCCATTTAAACATACATATTTGCTTTTGTGTACGATGCAAGTCAGATTTTAAATGTAAAGTAATGCAAGTACCAATTTATTTAACGTAATCAATAATTATTTACTTACTGGTATCATCGTAACCAAAGTTGATTCATGGTATTTACCGGTTTTTCTAAAGCTTCAGTGTACGCAGGGTGTGATCTACAAGAATAAATATGGTGTAGAAACCTTTTTGGAGTTAGGTGAATACAAGTATGTAGCTTGAAACATGAACAGTTGACCTTCTTTGAACATATTAACATTCTTGTCATAAATGGACGATAATTTCGTAAATTGTTGTTACACATGTTATTAATAGACCCACGTAAAGTTGTCTTTAACATTTGAAGTGTATGAGAAGTATATTGTTATTAGTAGTGCAAATTATTTTTTAAATGAAATGATTTTTCATGACAAATAATAAACTGAATTAAATAATAACAAGAAGTAACGAGTACTTAGTACATATATCAACTCTATGTTTTTAGATAATTTGGCGACAATTTTATATTAAGTACACCATTAATTATGAATTTATATACATTATAATTCGAAATGAATACTTTACTTTAAAATATGCGTTTAAACCGTTGGCAGTATATATATTTTTTTCTGCAGTATAATACGTTACATTTAATTATACGTCATTAACAAGAAATGGACCCGTAATACGACCCCACATACCGAGATCGATTTCGCAATATCAATACTATGTCTATTTTGCAACGTTTGACACGCAATGCCTGTAGTATTTGTTTATTAGCTACCCGTCATTTCAAAATACGCTAGTGCAATCATCGATTTCAGTTGAAATCAGTGTACGGGTTTTACACAAACATACTGGACGATATTTCTAGTTCTCCAAAATGGATTTAAGACTACGAAACGTGCTCGTCTTTCTGGGATTATTAGTGCTGGGTATGTTAATGTTCAAATCATTTTTTCATAAGTTTTGTAACGAACTTAAACTGAAACAAAGTTTGCGGTAATATGCATGTTACATTTTATATAGCTATACATGTTGTATATCAATTTACTTCAATTGCATGTGTTGCTTAAAAACGGCATACGACAATTAGCTCAGAGTGTTAGTTCATGTAAAAGCCATGAAAGAGTGTTATTGCTTCGTTCAATTGTATTTAACTGTTCATTCAGTCATAAACGGTAAACAAATATGACGTGAATTCATTGATTTTTTTTATTGATTTCTGGCCATTAGTAAATGAGAGTTTACAAGTTCAAAAGTTCATTGAACACAACATTCAGAAGGCCATAAGCACAAGAAGACAAAGTTAGCGTACAGTGTTAACAAAGTAAATATTCTTAATTATACAAAGTAAAAATACGTTCAATTTCAACAATACATTTATAAATAAATATTGTTTTACTGTTTTAATAACTATCGATAGTATATCTATAATCAAATATTTGTAACTAAGAAATATTGGGATAAAGCTAATTAAGTAAAACACCATATTATCAAATATACTATTTTGTACATATATTAGGTCTTAAAATGAACAATTGTTGTAATAATAATAATAATAATAATACTTTCTTTTTAACCAAATAACACAATTCATTCTATGAAGCAAATGCATATGATACTTGTATACATAGCACTATGTACATGTTTGAGAGTTGTATAACAATGCATGATAGTAATTTTTTCCCTATATTTTGCTGTATTATTATTAATTATAGGTCACGCATGTTACAAAAGCATTATCATAAGCCCTGTATTGGAATAACGACGTTTGATATTGATTGACAAGCATTTTATAAATCATACGCAGACCACCTGCGAAATAAAAATTGATGGTCCAAACGTTATTTAATATGCGATATCAAACATTAGTAATCGCTGTTATTCAATTCAATACAATCCTTTAACTACAGTACAAACATTATTTTCGTAGGGGACATTTACGAATAGGCACGATACTCTAATATAACCGTCTTTGACAAAATAATATTCATAATCGATCAAATACATTCAAATACAGTTTTGACAATACATTTTTAAGGACCGTTTCACACGTACAATGTACATATATCAACAGGGTACATATGTATTACTAGCCCTTACTAAAAATGATTTTTATATGTAATAGCATAACTTGTGCAGCAACGTTTTATTTTCAGTTGTTCGTAGTTCAATAAATTGATTACGTTAGGTCGGTTTCTGTAATAAAACGGTAAAGACTGAGATCTTAATTCTGAATACATTTTACACTCTAAAACAAAGTGAAACTCATCTTCTTCTTATTATTTTGAAGTATGTAATCACATGTCAGAACTAGATAGAATGGTCTTTTAAGCTAATTTAACATGTAAACGTATGCTTATAACAATCAGATTTAACTTAAGTAAAACTTGGCTCAAAATTATTTAAAATGAGCATTTAACCGTTTCTGTCCTAAATGGCTTTTCATCTGTTCCTTCAAACTAAAACAGCGATTTCATTCATTTGCGGCTTATGTATCTATTAGAATTAGAAAAACACAGAAACAAATAATGCGTGAACTAAAATAACATTCCATTTATATTTCTTTACAAATCGAGTAGGTAAAACGTAACTCACCACAACCCTCTTTTGACAAATCTTAATGCTGTATTTCAACGGTACGGTTAATTCGATACTTTATTTTCAAAAATAACATATTCTTTTAAACAGTATTGATAATGTTTGCTTGACACATGTGCATGGATGGATGGGTTGATGGATGGATGGATGGATGGATGGATTGATGGATTTTATGGATTGATTTAATAGATGGATGGTGGGATTGATAAATAGATTGGTTTATTGATTGATTTAACGGCTAGGTTTACCGTTCATAAAGCCCCCAACATACCCTACAGGACAGTCATCTCTGGATCCGGTCCCGTAATACGATTTCACATAACGAGATTGATTTCGCAATATCAGTTTTTTATATTTATTTTGCAATGCTTGTTTACGAGCAACCGTCAGTTCAAAATACGGAAGTGAACTCATCGATTTCAGTTGAAATCAGTGTACAGGTTTTACACCAACATACAAGACAATATTTCTAGTTTTCCAAAATGGATTTTAGACTACGAAGCGTGCTCGTCTTGTTAAGGATTATAAGTGATAGGTATGTAAATGTTCAAATCATTTATCGTAAGTTGTGTTACAAGTTTGTTTGTTCGAAGAACATAAACTGAAACAAAGTTTCGGGCAAAATCCATTTAACATAGTAAATAGATTTTCATGTAATATATACATTTACTTAAATTTCATTCGTTTCTCATATTGATTTTCATGTAATATATCAATTTACTTAAAAAACATTCGTGTCTCAAAAACGGCATAAGACGAGTTGCTCATAGTTCATGTAAAAGCCATGCGATAGTGTTATTGCTTCGTTTAATTCTATGTTAATGTTCAGGCAAGCATGAACGGTAAAAATATGAATTAATAAATGAGATACACGTATGTTCAGTGTTTCGTGATAAATTATATCACATTATCTATGAAATAAATACTTTCCCTTAGGAACACAATTATCTCACATTGTCTATGATATTAAGACGTTCCGGTAGTAGCAAAAGTATCTGACATTGTCTATGACATTAAGACTTTCCAGTAGTATCAAAAGGTAATTTACTACGAAATACCTTCATGTTTATGGAATTTAGATGTCTAATTCGACTGGTATAATAGAATGACATTTACAACTGTACAGCATACATTCGCCGTGTTATTTAATATTATGCAATAGCATGTCAAAATTAGATAGAATGGTCTTTTAACTTACTTTAACCCGCGAACTTATGCTGATTGCAATCAGATTGTTTAAAGTAAAACGTGGCTCAACATTATTTAAAATTAGCATTAAACCGTTACTGTCCTTAATGACCACCACTTTTTATCTGGTCCTCAAAACTAAAACAGCGATTTTATCCATATGTGGCTAGGGTATCTATAAGAATTACAAAAACAAATAATACATAAATTAAAATTACAGTCCATATATAGTTATGTACAAGTACGAATAAGTAAAACGAAACCCACTGCAATCATCTATGGAAACATCTTAATTGTGCATATCAACACAACGTTTATGTACCATATTACAGGAACATGAGCTCTCTTTAAAAAGGAAGAAATGAATGATCGTTTTTGTTGGTTACCATAACATTTTCGTGATACAAATGTTGTATTATTAACACAGTTAATTTAATTGATTTGCATTTTATGTTAGACTATGTATGTTATTATCCTGTGTAAAAGCATGTGAATAAGAGATAAACAAATTAATAATGTTTATTATCCTGTATCTTCGTTTTTGATGTGCCGCTTATGTTCGTGTCGTATAACTCACAGCAATGTTTGTTATTGTTGTGTTTCTTGGTTCTATGGCATTATATATATTTGTTGTATGTATTTTTTCCTCAATGATTTTATCAATATAGTATTGTTTCTAGAGCCATATCTTTTAAAAATGGGAGTACGCATGGTTTTAAAACATGTCTATATTAAGGGTGAAATATCGTCGAAATGTCCCTTTAAACTACGTTTTGATTGTAAAGGATATGCTTGAAGAGCCGAAGATATATCGTTCAAAGTTTCATCTTTTGAAAAAAAATAGCAAAGTTTTGTACGAAATGATCATCCGCCACTTGAAAAAAAAAGTATTGCGCAGTCATCCAATATCAAATACATGTTATGTGAGTATAAGTGATGGAATGGTACACACGCTAAGCTGTGGAATGTTGAAGCTGTACAATATTATTAAAAGTACAACGTACACTTTTCCATTCGATACGATTGAGCTGAAACTTTTATTTTTGTTAATGGGAAAAGCATGCAGGCTCATTCCAGGTTTATTTGTCGAATTCTTTTTAGCCATGTCCCGCGACTAACATTTAGTTAAAATGGTATAGCTGAAAATAGCAAGTTCAGTTACTAGCACTAAACAATGAGAACATGTATGTTACTTAAGTCGGGTGTGCAGATGAGTATTACAATTATGTTGCTCTGTTTTGAATCCAACCGTTTCCTTTGATTGAAATGTTTTTTATTAGATTGATATTAATTTGAATTGTGATTTTACAATGTTTGTTTTTATTTTCACTGAAATGCATTGCGGGACTCCCCAACGCCGGTGTAAACCCCCAATTCTTTGCATTGACCCCTGTATTATTCATGTTCCGTGTACTTGTTGCGTGTTGTTTGTTTTTGCTATTATGTTTCTATGGATTTTTTGCTTAGTCAGACCGTTTGGCAAGTGGTCAATTTCCATAAATAAAGGACCTCGTGTTGTAATAAAGGACCTCGTGTTGTAATAAAGGACCTTGTGTTGCGATAAAAGACCTCCTGTTGTGATCAGGTTTCTCGCTTGGTGATGCAGCTCACAATTCATCGCTTTTATATTTATTTATAATTTCATAGCCGAGGTCTGCTCGGGTGCCTACCGCGGCGGATACAGAAGTTACAGCAGTTACAGAAGTTACAGCGGTTACCGTTCCTACGGCGGTTCTGGGTAAGTAAATGTAACATGTACATGATGAAAACATGTGATCGTATGTATGCTGTTTTAGGACAGATACAATGCTTAGTGAGTATCTAGAGCTATGGTCCAAATTCTGAGTTCACTTTTGAAAAGCTTTAATCCCCATTGCATATCAAGTGCAATGGTCCAAATTTTATGTTCACTTAACACAGTTTCAATTACCAGTGAGTAGCTAGTGCTATGCTCCCTATTTGTGTTCACTTTTGATTTTTTTTTATTCCCAGTGAGTGTCATGTGGAACGACCCATGTTATGCTGTGGTCCCGATTCTGGGTTAGTTTTGAAAAGTGTCAATTCCCAGTAACATGAAGTTCTTATTCACAATTCTGTTTTCACTTTACACGTGCAAATTTCTAGTTAGTATCTAGTGGTCCCAATTCTGTGTTCACTTTGCAAAGTTAAAGTTTCCTGTTAACATCTATTGATTTGGTCCCGATTCTGTGTTCACTTTGCAAAGTTAAAGTTTCTGTTAGTATCTATTGCTGTGATCCCGATTCTGTGTTCACTTTGCAAAGTTAAACTGTTAATATATATTGATGTGGTCCCGATTTTGTGTTCACTTCGCACATATTAATTGCAAGAGAGTATCTAGTGATGTCATCGAAATTTTGTATTCACTTTAAATTCTTTAAGTTTGCAGGGAGTTACAAGTGGTTTGGTCCCGATTGCGTATTCACTTTAAAATGTTAACGTTTCCAGGCAGCAAATTGCGTATTCACTTTTAAATGTTTACGTTTTCAGACTGTGGTCAAAATTTTGTATTCACTTCACAATCTTTAAGTTTGCAGGAAGTAACAAGTGATGTGGTCCCAATTCCTTATTCAATTTGAAGTATTTTAGTTAACTGACAGTATCAAGTGCTATGATCCCGATTCTGTTCACTTTAAGGTGTTCAACATGCCACTTTCGAAAAATGCCCAATCTCCTCGCGATGGTCTGCAGCCCGACGCAGCTGTATAATGCTCGCTTACGGCAGCAACTTTTGTAGAGAACGAAAGAAATTGATATGTATATTATTAAAATATGTGAATGCGCTTTTTCCGTACGATATTAATGCACAATGTACCGTACTCGTTTATTCACAGCTCCGTCAACACCAGCGGTGGGGGATTCATCGCCGGCATGGTTGTCCTGGGGGTATGTGGTGCTGCCGGCATTATCGTCCTAACCCTATGCTTACGTAAGTTTTACAACATCGGGCTTTTTTAATGAAACATATTTCTGTACATGCTGTTCTGACTACCAGATCCAGACCTCTCATTAGGTTGTTTGTGCTATGTATGATAACAAGTTAAAAACAGCAAGAACGAGATGCATGTGTATGTGATTTCCAGTCGAATATGGAAGCCGATTTGATTCAGTCTTAAAACCAGCTCGGATGTATTTAAGCAATTATTCGTACACGAAAATGTTAGAACTATAAATGACGTAAATATTTCATCATATTAATATGTTGATTCATGTGTATATTATACTCTTACATCAAAAAGATTAACCAATGCAAGTTATTCGGTTATGATTTTGTTTCAGTGAAGAAAAATGGCACCATTTGCTCCCAATCTAAAGTGACCACTACCCCCAGCTCCACAGTGGACACAGTGAACAAAGGATTCATTCCTGGCGACAACTACAGCATGGGGTTCGTCAACCCGCCACCGCCACCGACATACTCCGATGTGTATCCCCCGCCGCAATACTCAAACGGAAATGTGTTCGCGCCCGACCCCGCTTACCCGCCGACCGCGACAATGCCCCAGTGAGTGCCGCTAGCGGACATCGTTGGCAGGTGGAGCTGCAACGATTCTCTCAAAGAATCGTCAAATTATTTGATCCGTTTCAAGTTATATGTAATAGCAACCTCAGTGAAGATCCTTGAAACAAATTTAAAAAAATACAAAAAAAATCATTAATGATTTCCTCTTGACCACAAAACAGCTTGTGTTTACTTAGTTTAATTATTACAAAATATTAAGTATAATCAATAATACTTTTACATCCTAAATTGGATAGTCGAACTGCGCTCTTTAATATTATGTTTTATAGGCATGTAAAATGTATTTTGTCTGAGATTCCATAGCAATAAAACGTGTGATACTTGAGCTTTATTTATTCTCAAAATAACATAATATATACTCATATGAAATGTACATTGTTTACATGTACATATGCAGGAAGAAACTTTATATTGTATAGAATTTATATTTTATAAATGTACAACCAGTTGTGAATGTGGTATACTTTTCTATGATGTTTTGTGTGATATTTTCTTTGGTCAACATCAATATTTTATTCAGACATTGTTCATCGGGAAACTCGTTATTTTGTTTAGCAAAAATAGGTCATCGATGTCGAAATCCATCAGTTAACGGTTTAAATCCATCAGTTAACGGTTTAAATCCATCAGTTAACGGTTTAAATCCATCAATTAACGGTTTAAATATCTGTGGTAAATAAAAGCATATGGCCGCTTTATTTAATTCATTTACGTTCAATCTATTTACGTTCCATCTCGGACAAGCAAAAACACAGAACAAACTATGCCAATGCTTTGATTAAATAATGAATATTGTTTTTGTTTTTTTCTATTTTACATTTTTAACTGCAATTTCAGTTGTTACTTAAAATTTCACTTTATTAAATATTCTCAACATTTATTTTTGCTGAAATATCTGCTTATAACATGAATTGTGTTTGACCTCGAATTTTGAATGCATCGCTGTTCATGTATCCAATATTATCTCCCAACTGAACCTTGTTTGAGGCATTTCAGCAATAAGCTTAGCATAAAAAAATCAGTACACATCGCTGTCTCTTTTACATCAGCACCATTAGACTTGTTGATGCATGCTTTACTATGTGCAGGTAATTCTGCAGATTATTGTGCAGATCCTGTCATATGAAAAGTGTATAATACGAAGCCGCAATTTCTCTAATCGAGGAATTGAACGTCCAATTTTTGGAGAATAAACACCTGAAGATTTTAAATATTCTTCAGAACCTTATTAAGATTTCACTTAAATTGTTTAAAATAATGTTTGGCTGTTCCGATTTTACATCGGTTTAGGTTTATACATATACAACGCCATTTAATTATTTATTATTTGGACCGGTTTTAATATTATATTTTTTAATATAACATTATTGGTATTTAATTAAGTGTATTATGCTTATCAACAAGCAATTGTTGGCAAGGGATATATATCCATGTAAGGGCTCGGCCTTTTTGTTATTCTCTATAAACCTATCAAGGAAACAATTTAGTTAATAAATCAGCCTTTACTAAAAATGCTGTTTTTGCATGCATAATGCTTTACATAGCTATAGTGAAACCTTGTGTGTGGAAACTCTAGCAGTTATAATTGTTTTGTCCAATCTTAATGAAACTTTAAAAGATGAAAAAAAACGAATGCTTTCTTGGCTGAGTTTGAAAATTGTTTTGGTCCATTAAAACCCATGACTGCACGTTGTATATGTACTTTTTATACTATTGTTACAAGTGTAAAGTAATTTAAAGCGCTGTGCGCTGCGCGTTGTTTTAAATTTGCTGTATGTAAATAATTGGTGTGTGATAAATATTTTTTACAGGAAATAAATACATTCAAGTATTTTTTGTCAATTCTAATTTTGCCCTTTTTTGGAGAATTGCTTACACGCTAAAAGATTCAAGAGGAGACTTGTGCCTACATATATATGGTCTACCTATATAAAATGTCAGTGTTGATTGAGTGTGCGTCCAGTGTAAGGCGTATATAAGTCCCTTCGCAACATGCAGGCGTGTAAGAAATGCGTATTTAAGTCCCTTCGCAACATGCAGGCATCAGTCTTTTTTAATCCGAAAGGAAATCCACTTCGATCCAAACAGAGAGTCGAATCGATGTTTGTCTGTTTCAGATTTATTGACATGTTATACGTGTTTTCAAATCAACACGATTGTGTAGTTATTTATTCTATTCAAACGACCTCTGAAGAAATCTCAAAGTAAAGATTTAAATCCAGACTTTATTAATAGTACAGTTCAGATTACTCATACTCAATAACGTGTGAAGTGTACATTAAGTGGATATTTTCATTTGGGATACGCACTACGACCACTGGAATCCAATGAATATACAAAGACAAATACACTATGAACACGTAAAAGAAGTGTCGGTCAAACGAGTGTTTGCATTAGTTAGTAGTGTTTGCATTATTGGATAAGGTATGGTGCAACCGCAAGGCGAAACAAACATTGAAAATTTTATTGTTCGTGTCTGTAAAACACCTTTTAATGCCAATTGTGCTTACGACAATATTGATATATACGTCATGCAACCATGCCCGTTTTACCAAAAATCAATAAAAAAAAATCAGAATTATTATTGAAAGCAACACATATTGTAAAGTCAGCAAACAAAATGTGACGGTGAAAATAAACTTAAAACGGTTGATGTCTGTTCCCTAGCGTTTACCGGTACTTCATTTAGTAGGGCTTACTCTTAATCAAGGTGCTACGTTCAGTAGTGTTTTTTTAATGCAGCGTAATGTGTCAAACATAGGAGTAGGTTTTCGCATGAAGTACGCTTTCAGATGTTCTTAAGTGACCGGTAAATGTGGTTTTGAATATACACTGCTTTCACAGACGATTTATAATAAATAAATAATTGCCCGAAAATTAAGTTTAATATGCAAACGTTAAAAACTCCAAGGTCACCAGGTGCCTTTGATATCATTGCAAGCAAACTATTAGTTAATGAATGACTGAGGTAGTCATAAATTGTTCCCACTGCAAGGCATTTATAAACGTTAAATAATTACAAAGCACTACGCACAAGTGCTAGGTTTATCCATGTACATACGTACATGATAGGTAGTGGGAAGTACGTTTTACGCAATACTGCTTAACAATTTGCATATCTGATCAAACACAATCGATATCAGTCTTGAAACAAAAAGAGCGTGGTCGATATCGTGTTTCTAAATGACGTACTTGGTTGTTACATGTTTACAATGGAACTCCGCATAAAAAATATTGATTGTATGTTCTGCCTTGTGGTTTATCATAACTTGCCAAATAATTCAACCGACTCACCTATGACATGCTCATAGTGTATTTCTCCATTCATTGTATTCTAGTGTTCGTATTGCGTATCCTTAATGTGACGATTTACACTGTACACGTATTTGAACTGTACTATTAATTAATTTTGAATTTGAATCTTTGCTCGAGATTTCATAAGATGTCGTTTGATTCGAATATTCACGTTTGTGTTGATTTAATGACACTTTAAAAAGATGTAAATAAATCTGAAACAGAAAAAAAACTTCGACTAGCTGTTTGGATCGCAGTGGATCTTTTTCGGATTTAAAAAAGACCGATGCTTGGGTGAAGCGAAGGAACTTAAATACACATTGCTGCCATTCGACAAACATTCAATTAATTTTGTCATTGCATAAAGGTTGGCAATATATATGTAGGAACAAGTCTCTTCTGTGATATTTTAGCGTGTAAACAATTCTCCCATAAGGGCAAAATACACGAAAGAAACTGCATGTATGTACATGTATTTATTTCATGTTAATAAATAATAAATCACACACCAAGTATTGACATAAAAGAAAGTAAATCCCGCATCGCACAGCGCTTGAAGATACTTTACAACAGAAATTCAAGTACAAACAACGTGTGGTCATGTGTTTCAATGGACCAAAACCATTTTCGAGCTCGGCTAAGATATCATTCGATAAAAATTACTTAAGCATGTTTCGTGAAAATTTGACAAAAAATGTTACTGCTAGAGTTTTCACAAGGTTTTACTGACGCTCTATAAGGCATCATTCGTGCAAAAACAGCCTTTGAAAAAGGCAGACTTTTTAATCAAAATTAACTTGAAAAGTTTAAGATAATTACCAAAAACGCAGAGCTCTTACATGTACATACCATCATAGCAAATAATTGCTGATAAGTATCATAAACCTAGTTAACTCTTTCAGTGCTGGAACCGAATTTTGAAGGCCTTTGCAAACAGTTTGCAAAGGGTTAAATACCAATCATGTTGTATTTAAGAAATAATCGACGAGTAACCGTTGGTTATTACCGCAATAACCAACGTTTACCCGTCGATTATTTCGATTCTACGACAATTCCACCACGAAAATGTTTTTCAATAACATCCGAAATATAGTGTCCGAATTATATGCTACTTAATCCAAATAATAACTAGATCCCTTAATAACACAGCTTAAATGTGTCTTTTCTTCTTGTTTAAACTTATTTTATATACAGAAAAATTATATTAATTTTGTTTCCAGTGCGTTAGTTCGGTTATCAGTACTTTAAGGAGCAATTTTTGTAAGTTTATTCAGTAGAATGTATTCGCGCGCTGTGCGAGGAAACAACCGTTGGTATATCGGGGTAATAACCCACTGTAAGCTCCCTTCTCATTCTCATGTGCGTGCGTTGGTTTTTTGTGTGCGACTGTGGTAGAATAAAAAATATAATATTAAAACCGGTCCACATTTAATATAATTAAATGGCGCTGTACAAGTAAAATCTGAGCAGCCAAACATAACTTGAAATCAACAAAGTGAAATCCATCTTTAGCCTATTCTCTAGAAATGGAAGTCCAACTCCTAAATGAGAGAAATTGTGGCTTCATAGTATACCCTTTTCATGTGACAGGCAAAAAATCTGCAGATTACTTTCACATAGTAAAGCATGTGTCAATAAGTATAATGATGCTGATATATCAAAACAACACAAATAATGTTGACTCGGCGATTTTTGCAGCGAAGCAGGTTGCTGAAATGCCTTAAACAAGGTTCAGTTGCGGAGATTCATAGGATATCTTACCATCTATGCATTCAAAATTATAAGTCAAACACAATTCAGGTTATGTACAGTTGTAAAATGTTATTACCTAATATTTGAAAATATTTAAATATTAGGGGTATTCAAATCTCATAAAAGATGTTTGCTACTGTTCATCACCAATCATCATCATCGTTATCATCATCTGCAGACAAAACCAAAATCAACAGTGTTTTGTTCAATGTTACTCTATATTTTAAATGTCATATTAATATTATGTACGATCGTTTATCCAGTTAGTTGCATTTTTTTTAAATAAAAGGTTAACCTGAAACTTAAAGCAAAAATATTAAATGCATTTTTCATGGAACAAATCACGCCATGTTTATTTTTTAACGCTCGACATATGCCAATTAATTTTGCCTGCATATGAAACATGCAACGGAAATGGTTGGAATCAATAACGTGTAAACTATCAAAATAAAGCAGCAATACACCAGACGAGTATTATACGATAGATTTAACATGGCCCTCATTTATTTCCGCCCATCAATGGTCATTGACCTTAATGAAATCGAGGGAAAACGAGGACATCAATAAAACATTTGCTTCCGTCAAGGCGATACATTAGCAGTGGCATAACCTTTACCCCACACTGTTGTTGTGCAGTTAATCAATGTAGGGCCTGTCAATCGAATGTCATCAGTTCGAGTTTACCTTTGTATTTTTTTTTTTACAGTGTCATTCTTTTTTACTGATTTTTTTTATTAAAATTTGTGAATGACGTTAAATAAATTCAACCCTATAAAATATGTTTTATATAATGTTATATATATAATAGCAGTGAAAGTTACAAAATAACACGTTCACATAAACTCTCAATTATAGTAGTACCGGTATATAAACGATAATGCTGAAAAAAATGATATATCAGAATTTTTAAACATACATTCACACAAATAGTGTACACTTTATGCACAATCTATTGTCGAATATTAACAAAACACTAAGCCTAATTAGCGTCTCGAACTCGACATCAACCACTTAGTGACGTTGTGCAGTTGCGTTGAGGCTATTGGTAAAAGTAAAATTGTGGCTGGTCTTTGCATAAATATATATAGGTTCTTCAAATATCCGTGCAAACAATGCACGATATTTATCATCTAAATTTAGAATCGGCTACGGATTACACCGAAATAATTATGAGCACCATGTTAAATCTATTTTATAAAATTTTATTGTTACAAACTGAGATTAAATTTTTGATAATTTGCAGTATAATAAAATAAATTGTTTCGTTTTAATCGCGAACATTGAACAAAACATCTATGTAGATTTAGCGCTATTAGCGGTAATTGACATGTCTATTTAACCAGCGATTAAAATCAATTGATTGAGACTTTGGTCTGCGTATTTGATGGTTTGATAAACCACTTTAAATGACTGATTGCTTGCCAAACTGAAATGTTTCAAAATACCAATTGTATTAAGATTATTATTATTTATTACAATCTTTTCAAAGAATCACACGTGTTATCGCTATGGCATCTCAGGCAACATTCCTTTTACATGCGTATAAAACAAAATATCAAAGAGCGCACTTTGACTATCCAATTGACGATTAAAAAGTTTTATTGAATAAACATAATATTTTGTAATAAATAAACTTAGTAAAACACACGCCGTTTTTTGGCCAAGATGAAATCATTAATGTAATTGTTTTAATTTGTTTCAAGGATCTTTACTAAGGTTGCTATTAAATATAACTTTAAACGGATCAGATGAGTTGACAGAATCGATGATGCTCCACCTGCCGATGTCCGCTAGAGGCACTCACTTGTCGCTGTTGGTGGGTAAGCGGGGTCGGGCACGAACATACTTCCGTTTGAGTATAGCGTCGGGGGATACACATTGGAGTATGTCTGTGGCGGAGGCGGGTTGACGAACCCCATGCTGTTATTGTTGGTATGAATGAATCCATTGTTTACTGTGTCCACTGTGGAGATGGGGGTAGTGATCACTTTAGAGGAGGAGCAAATGGTGCAATTTTTCTTCACTTGAACAAAATCATTACCGAAACACTTGCATTGTGTTGACCTTATGGTTGTAAGAGTATAATACATCGATTTTATCAAACTATTAATATGATGAAATATTTACGTCATTTATAGTTCTAAGACGTTTTGTATGAATATATTTTTATAATAAAATCCGAGCTGGTGTTAAGACTTTAACTTTTTATCATACACAGCACACACTGCTGGCGATTGTTGTCTGTAACAGGTAGGCAGAACAAGAACGTAAAAATATTTTTTATTAACAAAGCCGGTTGCATAAATGCATCAATGACCGTTGTGTAACTTACGAAGACAAACAATAAGAACGATTATGCCGGCAGCACAAACTACCCCCGCTACCACTATGCCGGCGATGAATCCCCCACCGCTGGTGTTGACGAAGCTGTAAACAAACGAGTACGGTACAGTGAGCATTAATATCGTACGGCAAAGAGCATTTACAGATTTCAATAATGTTAATTTCAGTTCATGTCGTTCTGCACAAGAGATGTTGCCATTCGTGAGTATTATACAGCTGCGTCGAGCTGGAGACGATTGAAATGAGACTGGGCATTTTCAGCATTGCGAATGTTGCAAGGTGAACGTCTCAAGGTGAAAACAGAATCGGGATCATACCACTTGATATTCCCTGGAAACTTAAATATGTAAAGTGATAACAGATTCGGGCCCACAGCACTTGAAACGCTCTTGCAGTTTACATATTCAAAGGGAACACATATTTGGGAACATAGCACTTGATACCCACTTTGAATGTAATTGTGTACAGTGAACATACAATTGAGAGCATAGCACTTGCTACTCAATGTGAATTTAAACTTTGCTTTGAATATGACCTTAGCTCTTGCTTCACACTAGGAATTTAAACTTTGTAAACACAGAATCGGAATCACAGCAATATATATTAACTTGAAACTTAAACATTTCAGATTGAACACAAACATTAGGAACACACGATACTAACTTGAAACTTTAACATTTTATATTGAACAGAACAATTTGGACCACTAGATACTCACTGGGAATTTACATGTGTTAAGTGCACACAAAATTGGGACCACAACAGTAGATACTCACTAGGAATTGTATCTCTCCGAATACTGCATACATACGATCACACGTTTTTAACATGTATATGTTACATGCACTAACACAGAACCACTGGAAGAACGGTAACTTCTGTAACCGCTGTAACTGCTGTAACTACGGTAACTTCTATAGCTGCCACGGTGCGCACCCGAGCCGTTCTTAGCTAAAAATTATAAACAAATATAAAAGAGATGAAACTTAAGCTCCATCACCACGTGCGAAACTTGATCACAACACTCGGGCGTTGGGGGATTTTACTAGTTTTGTGAGCTCTAAAACTCACACTTGGTCCAGCGATATTCACAAAACATTTAAGTATAAAATTTAAACCAGACCAATATAGTTATACACCCGATTTAAGTAACATACATGTTTGCATAGCTTTATAAGAAGCATACGTTTACGATTTTCAGCTAGACCTGTTTTAACAAAATATTACTCGATGGACATGGCTAAAAAGAATTCGATAAATAAACATGGAATGGACCTTTCAGCTTTTCTCGTTAACTTAAATAAAATTGTCAGCTTAATCGTATCCAATGGAAAATTGTATGTTGTACTTTAATATGTGTAGCTTGAAAACTCCACAAATTAGCGTGTGTACTATCGATCACTGTAGCTCACATAGCATGTATTTTATTTTGGATGACTTGCAATACTTTTTTAAGTACCGGATGACCATTTCGTACAAGACCTGGTTTTATCCCAAACATTACATTTTGAATGACACAAGTTCGGCTTTTCAAGCATATTCTTTACATTCAAACGTAGATTTAAGGGGTGAATCGACGGCATTTCCCCCTTTATATAGAAATCTTTTAAAATCATATATATATATATATATATATGAAATCATTACGGGAAAAATACGTACAAACAATATATACAATGCAAACAGATATATTTCGATACGCGTCTTCAATGCGACTCGAACTCAAGCCAACACAAATAGCCTACTTCGATATGAATAACAGTAAGATGGTTTTGTTCGTGATGGATATAATAACCGACGCGTATGTCATATCCTTATTCAAGATAGATAAGCGAAAACGGAAAGTGTTGCTTTTAAATGAAAAGATTGATTTAATCAACGCGCGCAATCGGAACTCTCAACCGGCAATTAGCCGATTTATTCGGCATTGGAAAGACGCAGGTGTGTTAATTTTTAGGTCAAAAGTAAAAAGCTCTGCTAAGCAAACAACAATGTACTGTTTATTTAAGTAAATGATAGTATGATGAAAATTATGTTTCACTTCTTGTTTAAAAAGCTTGAAATACTATCTTTGTACAATGTATGGATTGGTTACTGTTGTATTGCATGCAGAAAGATTAAAGTTTATTTAATATTTACCATTTGTATTAACTTTCCATCAAAATTCATGAAAACTCAGCATTAAGACCACTTCGCTATTAAGACCACTTTTCAAAAGTGCCACATATGGTCTTAATAGCGAGGTTTCACTGTATTCTACATCTAGCGGCACAGAATTTAAGATCTGAATCAGTTTAACCTACTGACGATCGGTTTACCGCTTGCATTTTCTTGTTATGGATAATCCGAAACATTAAATACAAGAAATCCGTGGTGAGTTTACTCAGGTACTGTTTTTAACATGAAAATGCAGACAGTGAATCGAATAAAATGTACAGATGAAGAGTGATGTACATGTATTACACGGAAACAGATTGTCTTATATCTGGTGCATGTTTTATATATGTTGTGCAACATTTTTTATAACATATGCATTTACAGATTCCATTTCAGAATTTAATTCGTATACTGAAGGTCTAACGGTATGAAGTTGACATCCTTACATTTAATATAATATCTAAAAAAAAACATAAAAAAAACGTTCAATATCTTTAGACTTTGTAAAATCACATACTTCTGAGGCATTATTAAGTGATGATCCAACAAAAACATCGAGCAATTCACAACACGTTTTTGGATTGATAGGATTTCTTTAAATTATATATCAAACTATTTAAAGCTTTTATAGATTTACCAATTATGGACTCAATATTTGCAGTAAAATTTCCAGTATTTTTTAAAAACGTAGCCGAGATAATTTAAGTGATCGACGATTTGTGTTGGTTCATTTTTATACCACCATCGCTCTTTCTCGCGTAGATGAACACGTTTTCTGAAAACACTTATTCTAGTTTCTAACTACTGACTTCTTAACTCCATGTGCTGCAAAACATTGCCAAATTATTCAATAATGTTAGTTATTATTTTGCCGTTGTGCCTAAAATCACCAAATCATTTGCAAAAAAGTAAAACCAACAAAACAATATCACACAGCTCAATACCAGCATTTGCATCATTTTGTAAAAAAGATGCCTAAATACTCTTAAAAATAGAGACACAAGCGAAGGGGAGATAACATCCCCTTGTCTAAAGCTAACATACTGTTTGAAGAATTAGGAAAGACCATTACACTGTAAAATACGGGATTTGACATGCTAATACATTTTTGTAATGATTGCCAACACTTTACCACGTATATCAACATTGAATAAATTAAACCAAAGTGCATTTTGATGTATACTATTAAGCATTTTGTAAGGTCAATAATAACTTCATCTAGCCGTTTATTTTTATTCAGATGATGTTGGACAACAGGCAATAAGAAAATATGGCATCCGTTGTGGACACACCTTTACGAAAGGTAAAATGCGCATCGGAAATAAGGTTGTATCTTTCACGAAACAACGTAATGCTGGCAGTCAATATATAAGTAAATAACATTAAAAAAAACACTTAATAATGTGACACCTCTGTTGTTAACAACATAACCACGATCACCTTTTTGGAACAGTGGAATAATAATTCCATCCGCCACAATTTCCGGAAAACATCCGAAATTAATATCGCATTATTTAAATATTTTACAAATATACAGCCGAGAATATCACTACATTCAATTAAATACTCATTTAATACACAGTCTCATTTAATAAAAATTCAATAACATACGCCTTATAATGTTTTAATCTTTTACTTGCTTTCTCAACTTCATCAAACGTTATTTAAAATATAATTCACCATTATTATAGGCATCTGCCTTAAAATCGTTGCTCGAACAAACAGTTTCCACAGTTTCATTGAATGACTAAAAAATATCGTTTTCTAAGTTTGAAAATCGTCCAAAGATATAGAGTTGTCGACATGATAATTTTTCTTTGTGTTAAACTATTTCTAAAAATCCCTCGGTTTACTTTGTCTAGGTTTCAATATACTTTAATTTTTGTTACTAAAAAAAAATCCTTTTTTTGTGATGTTTATATTTTAAAATGACT